>SJYV01030163.1:0-81327 GCA_006410875.1 Neotragus pygmaeus
CCCTGGGATTCTCCAGGCAAGAACACTGGAGTGGGTTGCCATTTCCTTCTCCAATGCATGAAAGTGCAATAAGTCATCACTATTTTTATTAGCCATTATTACTATTTTGTATCTAAAAATTATCTGTCTCAGAGCAAAGCTAACATTGCTTTAATTAGCTTTATACACAGAAGTGTTGACATGGATTATTTAGAGTCAGAAATATTCTAAGTGCCTTCCCACAGGGAATGGCAACAGAAATTATGGTTCTTCTTCTCACTGGGATATCTTGCAGCTATTAAAATGAATGTTTTTGTAGGTTATGTAATATGGAAAAACGCTCATGGCAATGTTTAGTGGAAAAAAGCTGAGTAAGACTACAATTTTATAAAAGGAAAAAAAGTATGAATAACAGCCTGGAAGAAAAATTGCTGAAATGTTAACAATGACTCTGATTGTGAAGACTATGGATGGTCTATTTTCTCATATTATCTTCTTCATTCCCAATATTCTTAAAGCTAATATGAAATATTTTTGAAAAAATCTACAAAAGCAAAGACACTCTGAAAAATTACATTTGTAATCTGGATACTATTTAAAGAGTTAGTCTTGGGCAACATGACTGAGGCTATGATACTTCTCAGCCCCTGCAAAGGGGGAGGAAGGAACTCTCTAAAGTTCTAAAACTGAAGACTTGTCAGTGACCTCATCTATTATGAAAATCACTGAGGACTCTAATGGGGACTACAGGGGAAGAGATCAGAAGCATTGGTCAACCAGAGCTTATTCTTGGAACCAAATTCAGGAAAATGGATAAGCGCCCTAACCCACTGCACTCTGGGAAGAACAAACTCCTGGATTACAAACATGTGAGCGCTGTCTGCCTCTGAATCTATCTTTTCCTGCATCCTTTTCCCTTTCTTCCTCCTCACCCTTATCATCCACACCTCCCCTCAAAAGCTGAGAGTTTAACAAAACAATCCAGGTAGAATGTAAACTAGAACAGTGTTTCTGTTTTCTGCTGAAACACTGTTTCAGCAATAATGGGCACACCCTTCAATGTGATCATCTTACTGTTGGCAATCAATCCCAATGACATAAACAGAGAGATGTGGGGAAAGATGTATTTAAGAAGCTGTTGATGGATGCTTGCCTGGTCATCCAGTGATTAAGAGTCTGTCTTCCAGTGCAGGGGACATGGGTTCTATCCCTGATCTGGGATCTAGATCCTTCCTGCCCCAGGGCAACGAAGCCCACAGGCCACAACTGCTGAGCCTGAGCACTGCAACTAAAGATCCTGAGCGTTGCAGCCAGTGTGTCCGAGTAAATTCTTAAAAAAAAAAAACTGTTTATCTTAAGGAAAAACAAATAGAAGGTATAGTGCAATAGCAGGGGGCTGGTTGAATAAATTAATGCTTCTCTATATGATGAACTCATGTGTGAAGTGAAGTGAAGTGAAGTCGCTCAGTTGTGTCTGACTCTTTGTGACCCCATAGACTGTCAGGCTCCACCGTCCGTGGGATTTTCCAGGCAAGAGTGCTGGAGTGGATTGCCATTTCCTTGTCCAAGGGGTCTTCCCGAACCAGGAATCGAACCCGGGTCTCCTGCATCGCAGGCAGACGCTTTACTGTCGTTTTGGAAGAATATTATTATAAGAGTTAAGTGAAAAAAGCAATATAAACTAAACTCTATATGCAATAGAACTCCAATTCAGGAAAAGAAAGACAAACAAAATCCCCACAGATATTTCAATATGTGAATTTGAGTTAACCAGGGAAATACTACTCCAGTAAGTTAAAATAGTTTTACCTGAGTGGCATCATGTTACATGATAACCCATTCCTTTACACTTTATACGTGTTTTTAGGGTTTCCTTTTTAACAATAAGCATATATTATTTTCAGATATAATGAAAACTAAAATATTATCTAACAAACAAATTAGTAATCATTATGGAAATAGGAGAATTTTTGTTGGTAAGATTAAATTATAAGGAGAAAATGATTGCTTTTCTTGGCTCTTCAGTCCTTTTTACCTGGGTCTCCTCACCAGTAACAATGACACCATCTACCAAAATACTTAGTGAATGTGTTAGGAACCTCAATATGCCCTGACATTCAGTTCCTTGCTTTAATGATGAGTCTATATGTAGGTTCATTTAGTGCTTATGAAAGGATTTTGTGAGTTGTTTTACTGCTTATGCCTACTTTCTTGGGCTTCCCTGGTGGCTCAGATGGTAAAGAATCCACCTGGAAGGCAGGAGATCTGGGTTAGGTACCTGGGTTAGGAGAATCTCTTGGGGAAGACCATGGCAACCCACTCCAGTATTCTTGCCTGGAGAATCCCCGTGGACAGGGGAGCCTGGCGGGCTACACAGTCCACCGGGTCACAAAGAGTCAGACATTACTGAGTGACTAAGCACATGCCTTTTTTCAGAGACAACTGGATTTTTCTGGGCCGGCCCTGGTGAATACCACCTGCCAAAGATTGCTGTGGAAACAGCTTTTGACCCCCAGTCAAAATGCTGGCCCCATGAAGGTAAGGACTGTGTTTGTCTTATGGCTTTATGCTCAGCAATCAGCACACCTACCAGTATACAGAGGAATCACTCAGTAATATGTGAATAGATTTTGAATGAGTGAATCAATGAATTAATATTTGTTTGATAAATGAAGGAAAAATTAAACAAAAAAGAGTGGTGTGTTAACACCCCATTACATTTTTAGGGGGATGGGAGACAATTCTTTATGAATCTCTCACATTCTTCTCAGCTAGGTTTTAACAACCAGTTTACTCGGATTTGTTTACATTCCAGGAGTGTAGAGAGAATGTTTCCTTTCATGGAGAGAGTCCAAGACAGTAAAGATAAAGACCTCTCTCTCCCTTTCTCAGGGAAAATTTGTTTATATTGCAGGGTAATAAATATCCTGTCTCCTGTGGGTGTGGGTGAGGGGAGGATAAGGCAGCTCAGGGTTCCTCAGGGGTCAGACACCCGCTCCTTGCATGGTATTCACGTGTACCTGCCTCTGCGTCACCCCCATGGGACTTGGGGAGTAAGGACCTGATGCAAACAGGGAGCTTACACTGTCTGCTGCGCTGTGTGTACTAAAACGTCTAAATCTATCTGGCCTTACTGTCTGCTTGCTGGCCAAAGCTACGGGGCTGTGAGAAGACAACCTGTCTGTTATTGCCGTGCTACTGCTTAGTGAACACCTGACAGCTGGACACACTTATTACTGCTTTTGTTTGGTGGCCACAGTCTGAGTGAGCAAGAGTGGATTAGTGGAAGTAGCCTGAGTCTGTGTGTCATTACTTTGTCAATTTAGCATATAGGAAGTGGGATCCGTGGTGCTGGATGGTGAGCTAAATTCAATTCAAAACAGACCACAAGAGACATTGAAATAGAGGTTTAGTCCTTCTGGGCGGAAGGAAGCACCAGGCACACTGCAAGGGGCCACATGGGGAGGTCAAGGCAGAGTCAGAGAGAAAGGCAGGACCTGGGGCACGTGCCTTTATTAGGGTCTGGGGGTGTAGGGCTTTGGAGATCCTGGGCTAGGGCCTGATTGGTCAATTCAAACCAAAAGAGCAAGGTTTTGGTAAACTCCATTGGGAGAGTATGGCTTGCCTAAGGGGCACCTACAGGGAAAGAGCTGGGGGGCAGGGGAGACTTGGACACAGGGGTTGTCGAGAAGTCATATCAGGAACTTACATTCACTTGTGACTCTGTGGCCGTTATCCAGGGCTCGTGCTTCCATGGAGGCCTCGTGTTAGTTTAGGGCCCTGCAGGCTATTTGGCTGAACAAAAGGGAGGCAGAGGCAGCAATACCATCAAGTAACTTGGCTAAACTCTCCATGATGTGCCTTGTTGTCAGACAAACGTCTCTTTTGTGATTTTGGCTAAATTGCTTAATGCCTCAAGTTCCTCTGTCTGTAAAATGACTTTCTTATAGGGTTGCTATAAAGATTAAATATAAAGCACCCAGCCTAGTGGCAGGCACCCAATAACACCACCTTGCAAAAGTTAATTTACCCTCTTCCCTATAAGCCCAGAAATCATATATTACAATTTACTTAGATAGCCACACTATATAGACTATCTTTCATAACTTTTAATCTACAATTTCCACTTAGAAGAAAAACCCTTTTGTAAAATAGTCATTTAAAATTCTTGTTAAATGTAATTATAGATGCTTTTTCACAACCATATTAAAAATACTTTCATTAAAAAGTTATAAATATGGAAAATGATGCAAGAAATATACAAACTAGCTTACTGTGCAAATGAAAATTTAATTTAATTCCCCAGAGGGGAGGGGGAGAAGGAGTATTTATTAGGTGACAATCTCTAAGCCACTTTATTTCCATTGTCTTATTTAAATTGGTCAGCAATTTTCTGTTTCATTATTTTGCAAATGAAGAAGCTTCGGCTCAGAGATATTGTAACTTGTACAAGTTTAGAATGATGAAACCAAAGTTTGAAACTTGGGTCTATTTGACTTTAGAGCATGAAGTCTTTCTTTTACAAGTTTTAGGAGCTCATCTATAGAAAGTATCCACTCTAAGCCTTAAGACCTCGGCTCCTTATTCCCTGCCCCCTTCCTTATCTTTCCTTGGTCTCCCACCTGTGTCCTCCTTAATGAATTATGACTGAGTTCCCCACTGTCCTCAGTATGGCAGTACTTTGATTCCTCTGGTGTGTAGGGTTCCACCTCCTCCCAAATATTGAATTGGATAATTTCATATGCAAAGAGGATTTAAAAATTTTTTGGTTTGCTTGGCTGTTTTTGCCAAAGGAGTAAAAAGGATCTGGTGATAGAGCTGGGGATGAGAGTGATAGTGGAGGGGCTACGTGGCATCCAGTGGACATTTGCCCTTTTTATTTATTTATTTTTGACCTTCTAACTTCTGAATCTTCTTGTATATTTAGGACTTCCACAGTGTGAGGGGAGAAGTCTAGACAATTGTTACCCTGGCCTTTTTGCTGCCTGTGTGTGATGTATGACCGAGGCCTGGGCAGTCAGACAAACCCTTCAAGGACTCTGAACTGGAAACTAGTGAGCAGGAGGAGGTTGGGGCCAGAAGCTGAAAGATTAGTATCACTGAAAGACTTTGTCCCTGTCTGGGAACCATCAGCATCTTTTGGGGGCGAAGAAACAGTAAAACTCATAGTCAGATAAGGGGCTGTCCTTCCACTCCGCTTCTGATTGCCACCGCCCTGGGCATGTCTGGTACCCTGAGAACTCCAGGTTCATCAGGGAAAGTGGCTGAGATCTATAGAGGTATCTCTGTATCCNGTAGCCTGAGTCTGTGTGTCATTACTTTGTCAATTTAGCATATAGGAAGTGGGATCCGTGGTGCTGGATGGTGAGCTAAATTCAATTCAAAACAGACCACAAGAGACATTGAAATAGAGGTTTAGTCCTTCTGGGCGGAAGGAAGCACCAGGCACACTGCAAGGGGCCACATGGGGAGGTCAAGGCAGAGTCAGAGAGAAAGGCAGGACCTGGGGCACGTGCCTTTATTAGGGTCTGGGGGTGTAGGGCTTTGGAGATCCTGGGCTAGGGCCTGATTGGTCAATTCAAACCAAAAGAGCAAGGTTTTGGTAAACTCCATTGGGAGAGTATGGCTTGCCTAAGGGGCACCTACAGGGAAAGAGCTGGGGGGCAGGGGAGACTTGGACACAGGGGTTGTCGAGAAGTCATATCAGGAACTTACATTCACTTGTGACTCTGTGGCTGTTATCCAGGGCTCGTGCTTCCATGTTAGTTTAGGGCCCTGCAGGCTATTTGGCTGAACAAAAGGGAGGCAGAGGCAGCAATACCATCAAGTAACTTGGCTAAACTCTCCATGATGTGCCTTGTTGTCAGACAAACGTCTCTTTTGTGATTTTGGCTAAATTGCTTAATGCCTCAAGTTCCTCTGTCTGTAAAATGACTTTCTTATAGGGTTGCTATAAAGATTAAATATAAAGCACCCAGCCTAGTGGCAGGCACCCAATAACACCACCTTGCAAAAGTTAATTTACCCTCTTCCCTATAAGCCCAGAAATCATATATTACAATTTACTTAGATAGCCACACTATATAGACTATCTTTCATAACTTTTAATCTACAATTTCCACTTAGAAGAAAAACCCTTTTGTAAAATAGTCATTTAAAATTCTTGTTAAATGTAATTATAGATGCTTTTTCACAACCATATTAAAAATACTTTCATTAAAAAGTTATAAATATGGAAAATGATGCAAGAAATATACAAACTAGCTTACTGTGCAAATGAAAATTTAATTTAATTCCCCAGAGGGGAGGGGGAGAAGGAGTATTTATTAGGTGACAATCTCTAAGCCACTTTATTTCCATTGTCTTATTTAAATTGGTCAGCAATTTTCTGTTTCATTATTTTGCAAATGAAGACGCTTTGGCTCAGAGATATTGTAACTTGTACAAGTTTAGAGTGATGAAACCAAAGTTTGAAACTTGGGTCTATTTGACTTTAGAGCATGAAGTCTTTCTTTTACAAGTTTTAGGAGCTCATCTATAGAAAGTATCCACTCTAAGCCTTAAGACCTCGGCTCCTTATTCCCTGCCCCCTTCCTTATCTTTCCTTGGTCTCCCACCTGTGTCCTCCTTAATGAATTATGACTGAGTTCCCCACTGTCCTCAGTATGGCAGTACTTTGATTCCTCTGGTGTGTAGGGTTCCACCTCCTCCCAAATATTGAATTGGATAATTTCATATGCAAAGAGGATTTAAAAATTTTTTGGTTTGCTTGGCTGTTTTTGCCAAAGGAGTAAAAAGGATCTGGTGATAGAGCTGGGGATGAGAGTGATAGTGGAGGGGCTACGTGGCATCCAGTGGACATTTGCCCTTTTTATTTATTTATTTTTGACCTTCTAACTTCTGAATCTTCTTGTATATTTAGGACTTCCACAGTGTGAGGGGAGAAGTCTAGACAATTGTTACCCTGGCCTTTTTGCTGCCTGTGTGTGATGTATGACCGAGGCCTGGGCAGTCAGACAAACCCTTCAAGGACTCTGAACTGGAAACTAGTGAGCAGGAGGAGGTTGGGGCCAGAAGCTGAAAGATTAGTGTCACTGAAAGACTTTGTCCCTGTCTGGGAACCATCAGCATCTTTTGGGGGCGAAGAAACAGTAAAACTCATAGTCAGATAAGGGGCTGTCTTTCCACTCCGCTTCTGATTGCCACCGCCCTGGGCATGTCTGGTACCCTGAGAACTCCAGGTTCATCAGGGAAAGTGGCTGAGATCTATAGAGGTATCTCTGTATCCTCCTGGGGTTCAGCCTCAGTAGAGGGGTCAGGAGCCTCAATGAGGAGCTGGGGCAGAAAAATATAAGCAAGTGTTTTCTGAGCACTCATGAGATGCTCTCCCAGGGAGGGAGGGAGACTAGGGGGATTCAAAGGGGGTGGTTTCTGTGTAAGCAGGTGGCGAAGAGTCATGTAATTTATACAGATGAGGTCTGGGATAGTCAGGTGACCTACAAATTCGAAAGACCTCTTAACAGCAATCCTGCCAAAGAGTGTGGGCTTGAAGTAGTAAAGACTGATTTCACATCCCACCTCTGGCACAAATAAGGTGTGTCAGTGATCTGTCACAGAAATGGAGTCACAATGTCCACATCTGTGAAATGGGCATAATAATACACCTTCATCTATAATTTGTAGGGCAATCATGAATAAATGAGAGTCTATAAGTCAAAGAGCAAGACTTTCAGTGGGAGAGCCTGGATTTAGGTACCAGCTACACCTGTACCTTAGAAAACATTTACTACATTAACCAGTGCTAGGCAAGTGAGAGGTAGCTAATGGAAAAAATATAAATTAAAAAAATTTATTTATGTATTTATTTATTTTTGGCTGCAGTGGGTTTTTGTTGCTGCACATGGGCTTTCCTCTAGTTGTGGCGAGAGGGGGCTCCTCTCTAGTTGAGGTGGACGGGCCATTGAGGTGGTTTTTCTTGTTTGGAGTACAGGCTGTAGGACACACAGGCTTCAATAATTGTGGTGCATGGGCTTAATCGCAGATGTGTATAAGAGACAGGGGNGGGACTCGAGAGTCTTTTCCAACACCACAGTTCAAAAACATCAATTCTTTGGTGCTCAGTTTTCTTCACAGTCCAACTCTGACATCCATACATGACCACTGGAAAAACCATAGCCTTGATTAGACGGACCTTTGTTGGCAAAGTAATATCTCTGCTTTTTAATATGCTGTTGAGTTTGGTCATAACTTTCCTTCCAAGGAGTCTTTTAATTTCATTGCTGCAATCACCATCTGCAGTGCTATGGTGTTATTTAAAATAGTGACAAACCCAGTAAAGGCCAGAAAATTGAGAATGATGGGTATACCCAGGTAGAGATAGATAAACCAGCAAACCACCAGGAGGTCTTGGACAAATCTCTGCCTGGCATGAGCTGGTCCACTTTCTGTTTTTACTCACGCTGGGTCTTTGGTCAGACACAGCTTCCTTCCCAGCAGAGGATGAGATGGTGGGATAGCATCACTGACTCAATGGACATGAACTTGAGCAAACTCTGGGAGATAATGAGCGATTGGGAGGCCTGACAGGCTACAGTCCATGGGGTTGCAAAGAGTCAGACACGACTTAGCAAATGAACAACAAAAACATTCTTATTCCCTGCTCTAGTTGGCAGGAGGGTACTCACTATTGGATGCTTCTTTCAAATGTCCTTTCAGGCGAATCCCATCCCCCCGACCCCAAGATGACTTGGGTCCTCCTCCTGTGCATCTGCAACATCTGTACCCAGCTCAGAGCCCACTGTACTGTAGTTACTTGTGCTATCCCTGAGGCCATCTTATTCATTTTCATAGCCCTAGAAAATGCCATGATGCTTGAAAAGCAGTAAATATTTAGAAAATAAATATTGAACAATTTAATAAATGACTTTAATTGTTAAATAATAAAAATAGCTTGCTTTTGAATTGTACTCTATAATTTTCAAAGTACATCCACACACATTACCTCATTTGCTTCTTGGAGTCTACTGTGAAGTAGGCAGGACAAGTGTTAGTATTAAATAGGGCTTAAAGAGCAAATTCAATCACTTCTTAAGCTTTAGAGAAGAGATGATACAGTCCAAGTCACATTGATTATTGCACAGTGAGAAAACCACTGGGGAACACTATGTGCTTGATCATAATCCGTTTTTTGGGATTCTAGAAATAAATTCTGGGCATCCTTCTAATTATCTTTGGTTATGAACAGATGGCCTTGTTTACTAAGTCATGAATTGTAAAGTCTAGGCACACATAGGTAGAATTACTCTTGAAATTATAAATCTAGTAGTAATGATCTAAGACTGAAAAAAAATCTGTGTTCTGGCTCAGGGTGTGAGGTATGGAGAGTTTGAGGCTATACTCACTTTCCATCATTCATCCCTCTGGGAGTCCAGGAGTTTGGGTTGTCATACTTGATACTAGAGAAGGACCTTATTGGAGTGGAGAGACCCTCAAAGCGTATGCTGGACTTCAGTGTAGCTGTTTTTGTTCTCGGGTATAAAAAGATGCTATAAAACTAAGAAGAGAATGGAAGAAAAAGGAAACACAATTTAATTTAATAAAGTAATGGGCACTTGTACTTTTTGCCTGTCTACTATTTATCTTTCCTTTTCTGAGAATAGCTCTGATTTTTCCCTTGGAGAACCACTTCACTCCATAAGGTTTTGGTGAGGTCAACCCCAAAGGGGTTGGTAAGGTAGTTGGTACCAGGGATAACCATATAACCTTGGCTTCGCCAGTGAGTACCTGCCATCTCCTTAGCCACAGTGATGGGCCCAGGAATCTGTACGTGATTCAAATTTCCCCAAGGAGACTGTTTTGAGGCTCTACTGAAATTATTGGGATGAAAAAGCTCTTCTTCTCCTAGAATGCTAGCTAAAAGGAGAGTATAAACCAAGAGCTGGCAGGGGTTCATTGTGGATAGGTCCTGTTTGAGGTGAAGCCAACAAAGAGGAATGCAAACCAGAGAGATGAGAAAAGAGATGTTTGGGCTTGATCTGAATGACCTTCTTCAGTCCCTAGGTATAGCTGTGCCTAATGTCAGTTCTACTTACTTTGGATTTTTCTGTTACATGACCTAATATTTATGTAATAAGCTAATAATTTCCTTCTCTCCAATCAGTTGGAGTTATAGTTTCTTTGTTTATTTGTTTTTGCAACTCAAATTCTGATAGAAGCTTGCAACTTGGAGTAGTATGGTGGGAAAGGCACATGAAACAGATAGAAAAGCTTGGCTCATATGTTCATATGAGGCAAGATTCAGTATCTCACAGAACCCAGGTGGAAAACAGGAAAAGAAAGGAGATTAGAATTTATATGCACCTTAAAAAGACAGTGTGGGTGTGTGTAAGTGTAGGGGCAGGAAAAGTGATACAGCCAAACAGTCACATGGAAATGCTATTCACTGGAGCTCCAGGTGGGTGTTCTGCTAAGTGGCATGTATGGGAATGGTTTGTAAAGACATGTGGTTGCCATAGTCAGTTAGAAAATAGTAAAATATAAGTGCTGTTGCTGTGCTTGTATCCAAGCAGCATTTTATTATGATCTGGTTATAAGATGTGCCTCTGGAATATGGATGTTTACCTTATGCAAACTATATTAGTGACTCATTTCTTTCACATATAAAAGAGGTAAACAGTGAGTTGTTAACTGTGCTGACCAAGGATTCTTTCCCTGGGGTTTATGGCTGATGGTTATGCCTCAGTTCTGTGAATCCCTTGAAGTTATGGGCAAAAATTGCATATGTGTGCATTTTTCTGAGGAGAGGGTCCAATTCTCCAAAAAGTAGATGAACGAAAGAGTTGATTGGACCTGGAGTGGACACCTGACCCCTGTTGGCCAATCAACAGCCACTTCATCCCTTGAATTAAGACTTAAAGTGAGCAACTTCCTGCCAGTCTCTGAGAGAGGCTGGCAGTGAGGAGAGTAATCTCAGAAGCTGTGGGCTGCCATGAGGAGGGAAAGCAGGCACTGTCAAACTGCAGGGGGAGAAAGGAGGAGCTGATGTCACAGATTATGAAAGCATGAAGACAGGTGGACCCAGAGACAGACCATGAGAGCTGTTCTCTGAGCAGCAGCAGCTTGCTGGTTCTTGCTTCAAGTATCACATGATGCCTTGAAGCCTATCTCTACCTCTGCTTTGCCATCTGTGAGATGCTCTTGTGTCTTTCCAGGACATTTGCTTTTTTTTTTTTTTAAAGCTGGTTCCAGTTGGTTTCAGTTATTTGTGAATAAAGGCTCTCAAATAAGACAAGGAATTACAGTAAAGAGACATCAGAAGATCCTTGCTGGTTGAGGAAGGGGAAAAACAAGTGGGGGCTCTTACATGCATTGTCTCATTTAATCTTCACTGAATTCCTGCCATTTTCCACGTGAGGAAATGCAGTCTCAGAAGGGTTAAAGGTCTTTCTCAAGTCACAGAGCTAGAAAAATTTATTTATATTGTGGTGTAATTTAATGAATACAATTTTATTTATGGCAATATCAATAACTCTGGTGACTTGATTAGTAATGTTGGCTTCTTTCTGGGAAAAATGAATGCAAATTGACAAGTGAAGACTTCATGGGTCTCCCATCTGGCCCCTGAATTTTCCAAAGAACTTTTCAACTCTCTTTCCAATCAGGAATCATTTGTTCTCTTTATTTAAAAAGTTAATGGTATCTTTTTTGCCATCTTTAATAAATATTTTTTTCATTACAAAATATATTTATATATTCACTACAAAAGAGTTTAAATACAGGAATATAGAAATTGGAAGAAAGACTACCAGCCCAATCATTGCTAAAATTTAGATATATTTCCTTTGAATTTATTTTATTATACATGTTTTAGTTATTTTGGATTTGTTTTGTCTCATGTAGTTGAGACATTCTGTGTTACAATTGTGTTTTACAAAATTTTTGTTATTACTAGAATTTTGCACTTGTAGAAAGTTTGGCTACTACTGTGCTAATATTTTTTCTACTGTTACTACCACTATTTTTACGAATGCTAAATACTGTTATCTAAATGTAGAAACTTGTCTTATACTTACAAAATGCTTTCATTAGTATGATCTTTATTTAAAATTTATTTTAGTCTAATTTTTGTAAGAACACTTAATATGAGATCTACCTTCTACAGATTTTTGAGTGTACATCTAGTGTCGTTGTCTATGTGTATAATGTTGTAGAGCAGATCTCTGGAACTTACCCATCTTACTCAACTGAAATTTTATGCTCATTTATTTATAATTCCCCATCCCCTGGCAACCACAGTTCCATTCTTTGGTTGTATGAATTTGACTATATTAGATACCTCATATAAGTAAAATCATGCTTTTGATGTCTTTGTCTGACTTTGATATCAGGGTAACACTGGCCTTGTAAGTGAATCTGAAGTGTTCTCTCCTCATCAGTTTTTTTTGGGGGAAGAGTTTAAGGAGGATTGGCATTAATTGTTCTTCAAAGTTCGGGTAGAATTTACCAGTGAAGCCCGCAGATTCTGGGCTTTTCTTTGTTGAGAAGTTTTTAAATTGCTGATTAATATTATTCAAGTCCTCTGTTTCCTTAGTGATCTGTCTGGACCTTCCATCCATTAGTAAAGAGGGGTATTGAAGTTTCCTACTATTGTTGTATTTCTATATATTTCTCAATGTTTGCTTTCTATATTTAGGTGCTCTAATGATGGGTGCATATATATTTATGTTTGTAACTGTTTAATATTCCTAGTGAATTGATCCCTTATCATTGTATAATGTCCTTCTTTGTCTCTTGTCACTATTTTTGACTTAAAATCTATTTTGTCTGGTGTAAGTTTAACCATTCTTGCTCTCCTTTGATTATCATTTGCATGAAGTATCTTTTTCTATTTCATTTTCACACTATGCATGTCCTTAAATCTAAAGTGATTTTAGAAATATAGTTGGATTATATGATCTTAACTAATCTTCATAATTCCATAAATAATGCAAATCCTTTCACATTTCCATTTTGAAAGCAATAAATTGGGGCTTATAGACTAAATGACTTGCTCAAGTCCATGTTTGGTGAGAGAAAGAACTGGGACTAGACCCAGTCTTTTCCCTGGTAGTGCTATGCTGTTTCCATAGAACCACCCACTGCATCTCTTCATCCCATCCTCTCCTACATGCACAAGAGAAGCTGTCAGATGCCTCAAGTTCCTCAGGGTGCAAAATGAGGAGTCTAGTTTCTGGTGTAAAGGCCACATACTTCCTTGGGAACTTCAGATATCATCCTGTACCTGTGTTCTTAAGTCTTGGTGGCTACATGCTCGGATACTTGAGGTTGCTCAGATACTTCTGTTATTGTGGTTCTGGCACTCAAGAGGATTAGATGGTTTTATCTATCCTTTTTCTTGTATCATTTGTTAGCACTTTATTATTAAGTGATTAAAAAATTAGATGATATCCATCATATCTTTGCGGTTGTCATGGAGCTTAACTGTGCATCTCAGGCTGATAAAACCGAGACAATAGTTGGATGAGGAGGAGTTGCTTATTAATGTTAAAGTGAGACAGAGTTCTTCTGCAGGAGAACCGAATGACGCTTTCCAGTGGGAGGGATGATGGGAGCATAACTACACTGCTTAAGCATGGCAAGTGAAAGTGAAAATGTTAGTCGCTTAGTCATGTCTGACTCTGCAACCCCATGGACTGTAGCCCTCCAGGCTCCTCTGTCCATGGGTTTCTCCAGGGAAGAATACTAGAGTAGGTTGCCATTTCCTTCTCCAGGGAATCTTCTTGACCCAAGGGTTGAACCTAGGTCTCCTGCATTGCAGGCGGTTTCTTTACCGATTGAGCCCCTAGGGAAGATGCCAGCATATCCCATATTCCAAAGTACGTGTTCAGTCAACTTCAGTCGTGTCTGACTTTTGTGACCCCATGGACTGTAGCCCACCAGGCTCCTCTGTCTATGGGATTCTCCAGGCAAGAATACTGGAGTAGGTTGTCATGCCCTCCTTCAGGGGATCTTCCCAATCCAGAGATCAAACCCGCATCTCTTGTGTCTCCTGTATTGCAGGCGGATTCTTTACTGCTGAACCACTGGGGAAGTCCATTCCATAGTATAATTAGGGCCAAAATGTTCATAGAAGCTTACAAAGACTCTCAGAATATGCTACGTAGTTTCTTCCTCTGGAGAGACAATATAGAAATTATGAGGACATGTTGGAATTTGAACAAACCAGTGGCTTTTATATGTTTTCTTGGCATGATCCACAGTAAGAAATACATTGTGGCTCATATATGTGGGTATAAATGAAACAGAAGTCTCAGCAAATAATACTTTTATTACATACTATGTACCCCTAAGTGCTCTGATAATTACATTCCAATCCAATCCTTTAAAATAAATGTTAGTTGTGACCCACTGAGTAAATTTTACTATGCACTAATCCAACAATAGGTCATAACTCTCAATTTGAAACATTCTGAGATAAATCTTAGCTGAAGCTCTGCTACTCTACAACTTCTCCATCAGTAAAAAGAGATGATGACGTTTTCCCTATAGGTGGTTGTTTTAATGAAATGCCCTCTGTGGTCACTTGACAAGCTCTGTGCTTTGTTTTTTCACTGCTGCATCCCCAGCACCGAGTGCAGAGTGTGGTGCATAGTTGGCACTCCATATGTGTGGTTATTTTTACTGTTCTCCCACCCCATCCTGCGGGTTTTAGGTAGAAAGATGCAGGCTACATTAGGACACTCCCAGTGATGACCCAGTGCAGGAGACTTGAGACTAATCACCCTATGGGCCTTTATGAGGAGAAATATTACAGAAGCTATTCTAATCAATCCATCAGCCAAACCTGAATCTATGGAATGTTTATGAAGGGTAAGATGCTGGAAGAACACCAAGAAAGACTCAAAAGAATTTGAGTCAAAATTCTTTTGAGTTTTTCTACTAACTATATTTTGTGTATTTCCACTAATTAGGAGTTTACTTGATTGAAGAAACAGTACAAAAACACCAAGAGGTAAGTAGAGGCACTACTACTACTAAGTTGCTTCAGTCGTGTCTGACTCTGTGCGACCCCATAGACGGCAGCCCACCAGGCTCCCTCGTCCATGGGATTCTCCAGGCAAGAACACTGGAGTGGGTTGCCATTTCCTTCTCCAAAGTAGAGGCATGGGACAGGCAAATCAGCACTAAGTACTATGTTTTGTGTGATAAAGATTAGAAATTTTTAATTCATAGTTGATGTGATTTTAGCACACAATTGATTGAGAGCATAATGAAATAGCTCCACAGCACTAATTTATGATTTTTCAGTGAATCTATATGTTATCAATCTCCATGACATGTAGGTATTTCTTCCTTGGTCCACAGACAATGAATTTGAGGATTCTGAACCATGTCAATTAGCTTAAAACTCAACATTCAAAAAACTAAAATCATGGCATCCAGTCTCATCACTTCATGGCAAATAGATGGGAAAACAATGGAAACAGTGACAGACATTATTTTCTTGGGCTTCAAAATCACTGCAGATGGTGACTGCAGCCATGAAATTAAAAGATGCTTACTTCTTGGAAGAAAAGCTATAACCAACCTAGACAACATACTAAAAAGCAGAGACATTACTTTGTCAACAAAGGTCCATCTAGTCAAGGCTATGGTTTTTCCAGTGGTCATGTATGGATGTGAGAGTTGGACTATAAAGAAAGTTGAGTGCCGAAGAATTGATGTTTTTGAACTGTGGTGTTGGAGAAGACTCTTGAGAGTCCCTTGGACTGCAAGGAGATCCAACCAGTCCATCCTAAAGGCAATAAGTCCTGAATTCACCTGCAAAGCAGATGAATCACATCAAAAGAACAACCCAGCAAAGGGACCTGGGTTTAAGCTTCAAGTCTTCCACTTTGTGAGTTCTGTGATCCTTGGCAAGTTCCCAAGGTCTCTTTAAGGCCCAGATATCTCATTCTGTCTCTCTGGTGATAACAGAGATAAGGGGGCTTCCCTGGTGCTCAGATAGTAAAGAATCTGTCTGCAATGAAAGAGACCCGGGTTCAGTTCCTGGATGGGGAAGATGCCCTGGATGGCAACACTCTCCAGTATTCTTGTCTGGAGAATCCCATGGCAAAGGATCCTGGAGTGCTACTATCCGTGAGGTCACCAAGAGTCAGACACAACTGAGTGACTAACACACACATACATGAGGACAGTACCATGAACAACTTAATTTTTGGTGACACAACGCAGGTATAGTCAGCCTGTGCTTTTTCCTGAAATAGCACTCTGTGTGGACCCCTGCACACCTGCTCTTGTCTGCCCTCTGTCCTCCTGTCCGGCACTGCTCTGCCCTTCACTTCTTCTCCTTTTCTAGGGCAAGACAGTCAGAGTTTCAAATTTCTGCGTCAGTCATTAACTAAAGGGCCCCTGGGTGAGACAAGGGGTGCAGAGAGAAAAAGAATAGATTCCCGGTCATTTCTTGCTTCTTTGCTGTGGAGGATGGTCCTTTGAAAAAGAGCAGCAGTTACCGGCTATTGGAAGCAACTTGCATGCCAAAACTGGGGCACAAGGAACAGCTTGGCCCAGTGCCCTACACCCGTGCACCTGTGCACAACCCCACGGAAGCCACAAAGGCAGAGCTTGAACTAAGGCTGAATCTAAGTCTTGCTAGAATATTCCGTGATCCTCCCAGAACACGAGAGGGTCAGGGGCCAGTGAGGAGTGGGTCCAAGGCCATGGTTCACTCACCCGCTTTCTGCCCGAGAGGCTGGCTGGAGACAGTGCTCACGCCTCCCAGGTTCTGATGAGGTTGGAGGCGGTCTGCCTGGCTGCACCTGGGGGTACAGCTGCTGGCTCTGAAACAGCTTGGCTGCAGTAGGACCTGGGCTTCTGTTTTCATATTCTTTCCTGAGGTCAGTCAAATGTGGCCAAAAGAGGAGACAGAGGAGAGATTCAGAAACAAAGCTTTTTGTCTTCACAGGTGCTAGAGACAGGAGGTGAGGCTCACCCTACAGCACCACATGGGAAAGACAGCAGGATGGTCAGCAGGCAGAAGACAAAATAGAGTGAAGGGAAGGTTTAGGGCAGAGCCTTTATTGGGCTTTCTGCGGGAGAGCAAGACAAAGCTTAGGACTGGCTAATCTGAATAATACGGGCAGGCTTTGGGTCATAGGGGTGCCCTTGATTGCCTGGGCTTCCCTGGTAGCTCAGATGGTAAAGAATCTGCCTGCAATGCTAGAAATCTGGGTTTGGTCCCTGGGTTGGGAAGATCTCCTGGAGAAGGGAATGGCAACCCACTCTAGTATTCTTGCCTGGGCAATTCCATGGACAGAGGAGCCTGGTGGGCTATAGTCCATGGGACTGCAAAGATAGGACACAACTGAACACTACTACTTCCTGGTTGCCTGGCACCTGGCTCTGGGATGATAATGCAGAGGAATATTGTCCTCCCCCCAACCCCCAGAGCCCCTTGGAGGAGGAGGGACTTTGAATAGCTTAGTCTGCAGATCAAAAACTCCCTTTGACCAGTCTGTAAGAACTAGCAGCCCAGGAAAGGACAGTCTTTCCCTGCCAGAAAGGCTTTTTTTTTTTTTTAAAGATGTCAGAACATCATGATATACCCAAAATTGAAAATATTTATAGCACAGTTTCTCAGCAACAGAGCATCCCATTATCTGTGCTGTAGTCATCTGGCCCCTTGTGTTTGGTGTCAGCTACCCTGTGCATTCACCAGACCTGGCCCTATTAACGGATCTCACTCCTGAGGGGTGGCATGTGAATAATAAATGCCTGAAAATAAAAAGATTTCATTGCTTCTTTCCCGGCTGAGTCTTTACTTGCTTTGCACTTGATAAGGAGATGCGCAAAAAAAGCTGATGGAAAGTATTCTGAAGGAATCTGAGTGGAGCACCAACACTGTCAGCTAGAGTGGGCAAACATCTCCATTTTGAGTAGAGAAAATTTAGTCTCACTCAGTTATATTGTATAGACTACATGGTCAATGGTGAGGCCTAGACTAGATCCAGAGTCTTCTGATGTCAAGGTCATTACTCTGCCAATAGAATATGCTAGGCAGGGTGTATTCTGACTACCCTGAATATCTAGGTCCAAGCAGATACCCAGGGGGTAGTGCCTCCCTGGGGAGAAACTATATTGAAGCTCTAGGTTTGTCAGAGATCCCAATAATCAGTGCCTCCCACAAGGACTCTGTGGTGGGAGCCACCCAAGGTAGGACTTTCAGGGGAGAACTTTCTAGAAATGACTATGTTTGCCATCACTGTGGTAAAACATCAATCATGCCGCAGGTCTAGGGCAGAGTTTTAGCAACCAAAGTGGTCCTCCATGCTTACCTGAGGGATCTAGCTGTCAGTTTCTGGTCTTAGGTTCCAGTCTCTTCTGCATGGGCGGCGTTCGGCCTCTATGGGTTGGCTTCTTTGGCTGTTGAATTAAAATGATGGTGACCTTCCTGCTCCATTGCAACTCTGGAAAAGCACTTTGCTTCCTTGAGCCTCAGTTTCCTCATTGTTAAAATGAGAAATTGAGCTAATTGTTCTTCTGGGTCCTTTTCACGAATAAGAATCTGTGATTATTTGCTTCTTGACAGGAACATTATATGACTTATCATTAGCAAACATGAAAAAAATCAAAATGGCAAGCGTTGCAGAGAAACTACATTATAACCTCAGCTTTAAAGCGGCAGTTGTGTGCTGTCAGTTGAAAAGTTACATTCTGATCAGTCTGAATTGCTGGGCTTTCAAAAGATGCCTTTTGTTGTTCATATCAGCAACTCACAGTCATGATATATTTTCAACTGTTTATTTTGAAATAATTTCAGGTTTAGGAAAAATATAACTCAAAGACTTTCCATATACCCTTCACTCACACTCTCTAAATGCTGAAATTGTACCACACTTGCTTAATCATTTGTTCTCTATCTTCACACAGACATGTGGACAGACCAACTGACAGACAGACAGACACACACAATTAGTTTTCCAAAATGTTTTAGGGTATTGACTTCTGTATGTTTCAGTGTTTCTTTCCTGAATATGTGGACATTCTCTTATAATTTATGCAGTTATACATGTCATCATTAACATTTTTACTAATTTAGGGGAGGATCTCATTCAGAGTTTGCCAGTTCTCTCACAAATGCCCTTTCCCTGGTCTATGATCACAGGTTGCATTTATGTCTTTTCTTTTTTTTATTACAAATGCTGTTCACTTTCTCTGATCATGTGATTAAGTTGGTGCTTACAGATTTCTTCATCATAACTTTTTTTACATTTCTGCTTAGTAAGTATTTTGTGAATAAATACTTTCAGGTTAGTTCAGTTCAGTTGCTCAGTCGTGTCTGACTCTTTGCAACCCCATGAACTGCAGCATGCCAGGCCTCCCTGTCCATCACCAACTCCCCGAGTTCACTCAAACTCGCATCCATCGAGTTGGTGATGTCATCCAGCCATCTTATCCTCTGTCGTCCCCTTCTCCTCCTACCCTCAATCCCTCCCACCATCAGAGTCTTTTCCAGTGAGTCAACTCTTCGCATGAGGTGGCCAAAGTACTGGAGTTTCAGCTTTAACATCATTCCTTCCAAAGAACACCCAGGACCGATCTCCTTTAGAATGGACTGGTTGCATCTCCTTGCAGTCCAAGGGACTCTCAAGAGTCTTCTCCAACACCACAGTTCAAAAGCATCACTTCTTTGGCTCTCAGCTTTCTTTACAGTCCAACTCTCACATCCATACATGACCACTGGAAAAACCATAGCTTTGACTCAGCGGACCTTTGTTGGCACAGAAATGTCTCTGCTTTTTTAACATGCTGTCTAGGTTGGTCAAAGCTTTTCTTCCAAGGAGCAATTGTCTTTTAATTTCATGACTGCAGTCACCATCTGTAGTGATTTTGGAGCCCAGAAAAATAGTCTCTCACTGTTTTGCATTGTTTCCCCATCTATTTGCCATGAATTGATGGGACTGGGCGCCATGATCATAGTTTTCTGAATATTGAGTTTTAAACCAACTTTTTACTCTCCTCTTTCACTTTCATCAAGAGGCTCTTTAGTTCTTCGCTTTCTGTCATAAGGGTTGGTGTCATCATATCTCAACCATCATATCTGAGGTTATTAATATTTCTCCCGGCAATCTTGATTCCAGCTTGTGCTTCATCTGGCCTGGCATTTCGCATGATATACTCTGAATATAAGTTAAATAAGCAGGGTGATAATATACAGCCTTGATGTATTCCTTTCCCGATTGGGAACCAGTCTGTTGTTCCATGTCCAGTTCTCACTGTCGCTTCTTGACCTGCAAACAGATTTCTTAGGAGGCAGGTCAGGTGGTCTGGTACTCCGAACTCTTTAAGAATTTTCCGCAGTTTGTTGTGATCCACACAGTCAAAGGCTTTAGCAAAGTCAATAAAACAGAAAACTGTTACTACTTGAATAGAAAACTGTTGATTTCTACCCAACAGCCAGAATTTAATGCAGGTCATTGACAGTGGACTGCCCCAATCACTCCCCATCTCACTCAGAGCAAACTCTAGTTTTGCCCTGGCCCCTGAGACCACCTGTGGTCAGCAACCTGCAGGCTGTCCCTGGGTGGCCAGACTTGGCCCTCTGTCTGCACCTTCCCCCTCCACGTCCCTTTGGCATCTTCTTCCACCTCCTCTCTCCATATCCAATGTCCCGTCTCAGTGAACCCTCCCCTGCTCTGGGTGCTGAGCCACGTCGACCCTGGGCTCCCAATGTCCCTGACCTGAGGAGTCTACTTTATAACACATTCATGTCTTAGGTCTGTAGCGGATGCCTTTTCCTCCGGTTAGAATGGAATGCAAATTATCGATATCTGGCAACTCTGCAAGGAAGTAAGAGACTTCCGTTTGGCAGGCTGCCCCGGCTTCTGGAGCTGGATGAGAAATAAGTCTGTGTCGAGGTGGGATTGTGGTAAAGGCAGGAAATAGTTAAATGCAAGACATTTTATAAATAAATATTTAAGCATAATGAGAGCCAGTTTTCTCACTGTTGACAAAGGGAATTGCATTCATGGCAAAGAAGAAAAACTAGAAAGAACCTAGTGAGGTTGGATTAAAATTAGTTGTTGATATGAATTCNGTCAAAGGCTTTGGCATAGTCAATAAAGCAGAAATAGATGCTTTTCTGGAACTCTCTTGCTTTCTCCATGATCCAACAGATGTTGGCAATTTGATCTCTGGTTCCTCTGCCTTTTCTAAAACCAGCTTGAACATCTGGAAGTTCACGGTTCATGATAAATACTCTGAAACCATATAAATATCCTGTTTCTCATGCTTTCTTCCCCTACATCGATCATTTAGTAATGATTCTAGCCTGAAACAGGCACTGCTGTAGTAGTTTCCAAGTGGTGTTTTTGCTACTTTTACTAGTTGGAAGAGTTTGTCCTTTTCCCCATCTATTTGTTTAAGTCAGTGTGTGTTTGTGGATTCTTTTGTTTTATTGGTTATACTCCATTGTGATTTTGCTGCTCAAATTGTCCCATTTTTGACTGGAGGGAGCCTCTTCTAGTGGGCTCGTAGGTTCTTTTGGCACGTCCTCATCCTTTTTTGAACATTTCCTTGGTTTCTGACATCACAAGATACTCCAGACTTACTTTTTATTTTCAGTGCCTCAGCCCTGGAAATAGCCATTTATCCAAGGGATCCTAGTCCTTATTGGAAAATGGTATTGTGAAATCAAGACCTAAGTATGCTCACTGGCTTTCCCTTTCCTTGGTGTCATTATTTTTAAGCTCCTTCAGTGAACAAAGCTAAGAAACATGTCTTATATATCTATCAATGTATATACAACTATGTACACATCACACACAGAGGTATCTCCTGCTTTTCAAAAGCTCACTTTATACTACTTCACTTGTATAAAAGATCTACACCAGTAGCTGTTTTCCCATCCTGATAGAAATTCAAAGAGATTCTTCACTTTTACAGAAAATTGTGAAAACAGTGCTCAGGGACTGTTTTGCAGCTAGTCGTTACACTGGCAGCCTGCACCCTGAGTAATGAGAATGACCCTGACAAGATCCTTCCTCAGGAACTACACTCGAGCATCTCTACATCAAAGCCGTAGCTTTGTACTGTGTCTGTGAGCATCTATACTTTATTCTGATTTATTTTGTGTATCCATTAGCAAGATATGTTCTAAGGTAATTGCTTTTTCACTTTATAACAATCAGCTTATGAAAGCTTTCATAGGAATCCTAACTTTAGAATGGGGACGGGTAACCTATATCCACATACACACACACACACACACACACACACACACACACACACCCAAAGCACATCTGTATCTATGTGTGTGTGCATGCATACACAGCGATGAGCTCAACTTTACAATGATATCTTCAGTTTTCCTCCAATACTACACAGGGTTCACTTGCCTTCCCACTTTACTTACATGTAAATTCTCCAACAGTAAGACATCGGTCTCTTTTATTATCTGCAATGTGTCCACTTATTTGCTAAGTCCTCATGTTAATACAGCTAAAGTAGTTTTAGAATTAGTAACCATATCACGGTGAAAACAGATCTACTAACTAGAGTACAATATTTATCTATAGTTTTTCAAAATACGTTGTTCCTAAGTTACTTAGTTTTTCAAAATATGTTGTTCCTAAGTTACTCCCCTCCCCTCTGCCCCCTTTCAGTGTAGTTATTTTATTCATTTGAAGTACAGTAGGGGTCATTTATCTAAGAAAGCCTTTCTCAGTGATCAATGCAAGGAAATAGAGGAAAACAAGAGAATGGGAAAGACTAGAGATCTCTTAAAAAATGAGATAACAAGGGTAAGTTTCATGCAAAGATGTGCACAATGAAGGACAGAAATGGTGTGGAACTAACAGAAGTAGAAGATATTAAGAAGAGGTGGCAAGAATACACAGAAGAACTATACAAAAAAGAGCTTAATGACCCAGAGAACCACGATGGTGTGATCACTCACCTAGAGCCAGACATCCTGGAATGCCAAGTCAAATGGGCTTTAGGAAGCATCACTACAAACAATGCTATTGGAGGTGATGGAATTCCAGTTGAGGTATTTCATATCCTAAATGATGATGCTAGTACCATACTGTCTTGATAACTGTGGCTTTGTAGTAGAGCCTGAAGTCAGGCAGATTGATTCCTCCAGTTCCAGTCTTCTTTCTCAAGATTGCTTTGGCTAGTCGAGGTTTTTTGTATTTCCATACAAATTGTGAAATTATTTGTTCTAGCTCTGTGAAAAATACTGTTGGTAGCTTGATAGGGATTGCATTGAATCTATAGATTGCTTTGGGTAGTATACTCAATTTCACTATATTGATTATTCTGATCCATGAACATGGTATATTTCTCCATCTATTAGTGTCCTCTTTGATTTCTTTCACCAGTGTTTTATAGTTTTCTATATAGGGGTCTTTAGTTTTTTAGGTAAATGTATTCTGAAGTATTTTATTCTTTTCATTTCAATGGTGAATGGACTTGTTTCCTTAATTTCTCTTTCCATTTTTTCATTATTAGTGTATAGGAATGCAAGGGATTTCTGTGTGTTGATTTTATATTCTGCAACTTTACTATATTCATTGATTAGCTCTGGTAATTTTCTGGTGGAGTCTTTAGGGTTTTCTATGTAGAGGATCATGTCATCAGAAATATAGGTCAATGGAATAAAATAGAAAGTCCAGAGGTAAATCCACGCACCTATGGACACCTTATCTTTGAAAAAGGAGTCAAAAATATACAATGAATTAAAGACAATCTCTTTAACAAGTGGTGCTGGGAAAACTGGTCAACCACTTGTAAAAGAATGAAACTAGAACACTTTCTAACACCATACACAAAAATAAACTCAAAATGGATTAAAGATCTAAATGTAAGACCAGAAACTATAAAACTCCTAGAGGAGAACATAGGCAAACCATTCTGATATACATCACAGCAGGATCCTCTATGACCCACCTCCCAGAATATTGGAAATAAAAGCAAAAATAAACAAATGGGACCTAATTAAACTTAAAAGCTTCTGCACAACAAAGGAAACTATAAGNTATAAAACTCCTAGAGGAGAACATAGGCAAAACACTCTTCGACATAAATCATAGCAGGATCCTCTATGACCCACTTCCAATAAATTGTTTTTAAAAAGTGAGAATTCACTCATCAGTTGCTTGTGTAATTACTATGTAAACAAATAGGTAAACCTCTTTTTACAAGTCAGGTGAGTTGAACATTTTATATTTCTCTTTCTCTGAAGAATCTCAACCAAGTCACATGCAGTTGCTTTGACTAGTATGTGGCCCTCTATTTTCTCAGAATCTATGATTTTGGATAGAAAAGTAAGCTCTTAAAAGCTCATTGTGCTTGTATGGTAGGCTGTGAAATACCAGCCATGCTATGCCAGCAAATCCTGTGTGTCTTTGTGCTGGGTTTCAGATTTTCTCAACTGCAGGACGGGGCTGGGAGAAGTGGGCAGGGAGCAGAGTGGGGCCTGGAGTCAGTCTCATTTTGTCAGTCATGTTAGGGGTCTTCAGGCTGTGGCTGAGTGAAAAAGTGGCAGCTTGGGTCTGGGTGCCTCTGGGGAGTTCTTTAAGATCCAAGAACTAGAAAGGCTTCTGACCACAGAACGCATTCTCCTGATTAGAGGGGAGGAGGCCCTGGTTGTCCTACTGTTTGTCATACAAGTGGAAAAACTTTAGATAAAGAAGGGGGAGGGGGATTCCCTGGGGCAGAAGAGGAGGTGGTCCGTATGCGGAATTAAAGGTCTGAGGAGCCCCTCTCCCGTTTACCTTGAGGGGGAACATCGTAGGTTTTGCAAAATAATAAATAGCGAACAGACTTGGTAGGGAGAGGAAAAAGAGAAGCAGAGAAAATAAGTGTCCTTTTCTCCCAATATTTCAGAGAAGGTGGATAATAGACACTGCTTAAAGCCAACATTTAAGTCGTCAAGGATTAAGTGTGCCATTTAAAGCATAATTATACATACAGAAGAATTAAACAAAGCAAATCTGGAGGTAGAAAGAGGGGAAAGAAACCATGAGGATATAGCATAGCACAGGGAATTACAGCCATTATCTTGTGATAACATTTAATGGAGTACAACCTGTGAAAAACACTAAATCACTATATTGTACACCCGAGACTAATATAATACTGTAAATCAACTATACTTCAATTTTAAAAAATGAAAGAAGGAGGAAAAAAGAGAGAAGGTGAGGTTAAGGTTGTAGATGAGCAGTCCACTTGAACTGTTTCTGTTCATTCAGTGGTAGGATGGTATTGGACACACAGGCAAGCACACAGAGGCACAAAGACACATTTATCAGCAGGATCGTGCTCCTCTTAAAGGCTCTAGGGGAGAATGCATTCCCTTGCCTCTTCTAGCTTCTGGGGGCTGCTTATGGCCGCATCATTCAGTCCCTGCCTCCATCTTCATGTCGCCTTCTCCTCTTCTGTCTGTGTCTAATCTCTGCCTGCATCTCTTT
Source organism: Neotragus pygmaeus (assembly GCA_006410875.1). Classification (NCBI taxonomy): domain Eukaryota; kingdom Metazoa; phylum Chordata; class Mammalia; order Artiodactyla; family Bovidae; genus Neotragus; species Neotragus pygmaeus. The sequence continues at coordinate 25,452 of SJYV01030163.1, forward strand.
TATGATACTTATGATGGCATATAGGACCCAACAAGATGATTCAAGATAATCTCAAGATCTTTAATCATACTTGCAAATAACTTTTTTCCTTAATAAAGTAATTAGGACCTTTGGGTGCAACTTTGGATGCCCATGTTTCAACCCAGTACAATCCAATTTATTAGGTTACAAACATTTTACCAAAAGGAATACTACAGATATTTGATAAGTGGAAATGGTGATATTCCCAATGCTCTAGGCACAGTTTAAGAGCAAGTTTGCTGCACTTGGACAATGAAAAGTGCTCTGGAACTCAGAAGGCATGAATTGAGTCCTAAAATTTTTATTTTCTAGCCATGTGACTTTGAAGTCAAAGCCCCAGAACCTGAGTTTTTTTTTTAATACTATAAAAGTGGTTCAATGATGATATAAGGTTTTTATCTCTCACAGAATTTTTCTGTTGTCCAAGTCAAACATGAGATGGGCAATGTTTTTTCAACTATAAAATATATGCCTGCACTAAGTCCATAAGAAATTGTTAAAATCAGATACATGTAGGTAGTTGGCTTCATATGAACCATACTTCAAATCGTTGCTGTCAAGTGGATCCAGAAATTTTTCTGAGTAATACTATATGTTTAATATAATTTAGAATGCATAGAAAATGGACTTTCTAAAGACCCCAATAAACACACATAGATTATCAGGGTTTCTCAAAGAGCTTTGCNCTTCATATGAACCATACTTCAAATCGTTGCTGTCAAGTGGATCCAGAAATTTTTCTGAGTAATACTATATGTTTAATACAATTTAGAATGCATAGAAAATGGACTTTCTAAAGACCCCAATAAACACACATAGATTATCAGGGTTTCTCAAAGAGCTTTGCCAAGTTATTATTTCTATACTTTTTGTCTGCTGTTCTTGTGTAGCTTGTGACATTCCTTTTTTCATGAACAAGTTATGGTCAGAGACAGCAAAATAAGACAGATATAAGATATGGCAGCAGGTGAACCCACTTTGAGGAACACTGTCATGTGCCTCTTGGAGTTAGAATCCCCAGAAAAGTCCCCAAGAAAAAGAAATGCAAAAAGGCAAAATGGTTGTCTGAGAAGGCCTTATAAATAGCTGTGAAAAGAAAAGTGAAAGGCAAAGGAGAAAAGGAAAGATATACCCATTTGAATGCAGATTTCCAAAGAATAGCAAGGAGAGATAAGAAAGTCTTCCTCAGTGATCANTGTTGGTGGGAATGCAAACTAGTACAGCCACTATGGAGAACAGTGTGGAGATTCCTTAAAAACCTGGAAATAGAACTGCCTTATGACCCAGCAATCCCACTGCTGGGCATACATACCAAAGAAACCAGAATTGAAAGAGACACATGTACCCCAATGTTCACTGCAGCACTGTTTATAATAGCCAGGACATGGAAACAATCTAGATGTCCATCAAGAGATGAATGGATAAGAGAGCTGTGGTACATACACACAATGGAGTATTACTCAGCCATCAGAAAGAATACATTTGAATCAGTTCTAATGAGGTGGATGAAACTGGAGCCTATTATACAGAGTGAAGTAAGCCAGAAAGAAAAACATCAATACAGTATACTAACACATATACATGGAATTTAGAAGGATGGTACCAATAACCCTGTATGCGATACAGCAAAAGAGACACAGATATATAGAACAGTCTTTTGGACTCTGTGGGAGAGGGCAAGGGCGGGATGATTTGGGAGAATGGCATTGAAATGTGTATAATATCATGTATGAAATGATTGCCAGTCCAGGTTCAATGCATGATACTGGATGCTTGGGGCTGGTGCACTGAGACGACCCAGAGGGATGGTATGGGGAAGGAGGAGGGAGGGGAGTTCAGGATGGGGAACACATTTATACCTGTGGTGGATTCATGTTGATGTATGGCAAAACCAATACAATATTGTAAAGTAATTAACCTCCAATTAAAATACATAAATTTATATTAAAAAAAAGATGATGCTGTGAAAGTGCTGCACTCAATATGCCAGCAAATTTGGAAAACACAACAGGGGCCACAGGACTGGAAAAAGTCTTTTTTCATTCTAATCCTGAAGAAAGGCAATGCCAAAAAATTCTAGAAAAGTAATGCTCAAAATTCTCCAAGCCAGGCTTCAACAGTATGTGAACCACGAACTTCCAGATGGTCAAGCTGGATTTAGACAAGGCAGAGGAACCAGAGATCAAATTGCCAACATCCATAGGATCATCACAAAAGCAAGAGAGTTCCAGAAAAATATCTATTTCTGCTTTATTGACTATGCCAAATCCTTTGACTGTGTGGATCACAACAGACCATGGAAAATTCTTAAAGAGATGGGAATACCAGACCTGCCTCCTGAGAAATCTGTATGCAGGTCAAGAAGCAATAGTTAAAATTGGACATGAAACATCAATTCAGTTCAATTCAGTTGCTCAGTCATGTCCAACTCTTTGCGACCCCATGGACTACAGCACGCCAAGCTTCCCTGTCCATCACCAACTCCTGGAGTTTGCTCAAATTCATGTCCATTGAGTTGGTGATGCCATCCAACCATCTCATCCTCTGTCATCCGCTTCTCCTCCCACCTTCAATCTTTCCCAGCATCGGGGTCTTTTCAAATGAGTCAGCTCTTCGTATCAGGTGGCCAAAGTATTGCAGTTTCAGCTTCAACATCAGTCCTTCCAGAACATCAGACTGATTCCAAATTGGGAAAGGAGTACATCAAGGTTGTATATTGTCACCCTGCTTATTTAACTTATATGCAGAGCACACCATGCAAAATGCCAGGCTGGATAAAGCACAAGGTGGAATCAAGATTGCCAGGAGAAATATCAGTAACCTCAGATATGCAGATGACACCACCCTAATGGAAGAAAGCAAAGAAGAACTAAAGAGCCTCTTGATGAAAGAGAAAGAGGAATGAAAAAGTTGGCTTAAAACTCAACATTCAGAAAACTAAGATCATGGCATCTGGCCCCATCACTTCATGGCAAATAGATGGGGAAACAGTGGAAACAGTGAGAGACTATTTTTGGGGGCTCCAAAATCACTGCAGATGGTGACTACAGCCATGAAATTAAAAGATGCTTGCTCCTTGGAAGAAAAGCTATGACAAACCTAGACAGTATATTAAAAAGTAGAGACATTACTTTGCCAACAAAGGTCAAATTATGTTTTTTTCCAGTAGTCGTGTATGGATATGAAAGTTGGACTATAAAGAAAACTGAAAGCTGAAGAATTGATGACTTTGAACTGTGGTGTTGGAGAAGACTCTTGAGAATCCCTTGGACTGCAAGGAGATCCAACCAGTCCATCCTAAAGGAAATCAGTCCTGAATGTTCATTGGAAGGGACTGATGGTGAAGCCGAAACTCCAATACTCTGGCCACCTGATGCAAAGATCTGACTCATTTGAAAAGACCCTGATGCTGTGAAACATTGAAAGGAGAAGAAGGGGATGACAGAGGATGAGATGATTGGATGGCATCACCGACTCTTTGGACATGAGTTTGAGTAAGCTCCGGGAGTTAGTGATTGACAGAGAAGCCTGGCGTACTACAGTCCTTGGGTTTGCAAATAGTTGGACATGACTGAGTGACTGAACTGAACTGAACTGAACTGAAGGGTCATTTATTTCTGTTTTACATTTGAATTTCCCCACCAGAGTCCCTGATGGTTTTGTTTATTTTTTTATTATTTTAGTATATAAGGCATTAACATGATTCTAAAAATCAAAGTGATGCAGAAAGTGTCCTCAGAAAATTGTTAATTCTTCCCCGAACCACCAGCACAGCCATGTTTTTGACCCCATTCCCATCCTCCCATCCCCTGTGGATAATGAACTTCATTGTATTTTCTGATTATCCCTTCCTGTGTTTCTTTCTTTCTTTCTTTCTTTTTAATTTTTGCACAAATGAGAAGATACACGTAGAGTTTCTAAACAATTTTTTCTTCTACTAGAGATAACAAACTATAGATTCTGTTCTGTGCTTTGCTTTTCTCACTTAGCACCACATCCTGGAAAGTGCTTCATTCAGTTTGCAGAGGTCTTTCTTACTCTTTTGTATAGTTGCATGCTTCTTTGTTGTACTGTTAGGGGAACCAGTGACCAAAACTTCCCTCCCTGGCCAGGCCCGATAGTAACCACTCTCTTGAGTTATCTTACAACAGGAAGTCCTTGTAAGGAATGCGACACTAACAAGTTACCACCAACCTGAAGAATTTGGAAAAGTTCAAAAGGAGAGAGGAGATGCCAGTCCCTATGTCCTACAATCTGGAATCCATCTTGAGTGATACACACACTGCCAGGAAGGAGCCTGGGTCAGGATTGTCTGGCCAAGGTCAACCTGGAAGCTAATTCCATCACCGTCAAACCTGAGACTGCAGATCATGCTGCAGAGCAGTTCTCCTGGGTTCCCTTACCCTGCTGCTCTCCGCCCATGCTCCCCTTCCCAGTAAAGTCTCTTGCTTTGTCAGTACGTGTGTCTCCTCGGGCAATTTATTTCCAAGTGTTAGACAAGACCCTATTCTTGGGCTCTGGAAAGGGTCTTCCTTCCTGCCACAGTACTGTCTGTGAAATAAAATATCTATTTTACGGCAAGAGAAGAAAAATTTAGACATAGAACATTTTCTCTACCCTTTGGCCTCCTATCTCCCGTTTACTGTGCATTATGTATCTGCATTTTGCATTGGCAAAACCTCCCCATTGACAGAAATACTTACTTAACCATAAACAGCAGCATTCTCCTAGCATCTATAAGACAACTCTTTAAAAGATAACATTCCTTCTTGATCTTGTAAGGGACCATGATAACCCTTAGCTCTGGACTGTGTAAACTTAATACTATGTCATATAATGTACAGCTTTCTGTCTCAAAAAACTTATATAACTCAGTTTTGATGCCTAAAAAGGCAGAACAGTTCTCAGAGCTTCCTGAGATGCTATTCCCTGGTTATAATCCTCAATTTGGCTCAAAACAATTTTTCCATTTCTTTCTTGGATCGACTGATTAATTTTTCATTGAGAGTTATTTATTCAACAGTCCTCTGATAGATGGGCGTTAGGTGGTTGCTGGTCTGCATTTGGGATCTGTTGTTCACTGCCAGAGGTCCAGGTCTGCATGCTGTCTACACTTGAGTGTCACCTGCCCTGGATTCCTCACTGTCTGGTCTAGCCCTCTGTGATATTGTGATTTATAAGAAATATATATTTGGTTTTTATCCGTGTTCCTGGCACAGAGCTCCTAAAACTCTTGAAATTTCCTAAGTGATAAAAGCAATAAAAGTGTGTTGATATCCATAACAAACCTCTCAGCCATACCTGGGTTTATGTTAATGAGGTGATTTTGGAAAATATCTAAGGTTGGAGGCTGGTTGCCATGGAAACAAAGTGTGGGATTAGAAGGTTGAAAATTTCCCCTCCCCCACCCCCAACTTCCAGTGACCAATGACTTCATCAATAATGTCTATGTAATGAAGCCTCCATAAAACCCCAAAAGATGGCATTTGGAGAGTCTCCGGATTGGTGAACATGTGAAGAGGGGAGGAGAATGGTGTCCTTTCCCCATACCTTGCCCTGTGTATCTTTTCCATCTGGCTCTTCTTGAGTTATGTCCTTTTATAATAAGCTGATAATCTAGTAAGTAAAATGTTTCTCTGAGTTCAGTGTGTTTCTCTGAGTTCAGTGTTTTTCTGAGTGAGCCACTTTAGTAAAGTAATTAAACTTGAGGAGGGTGTTATTGGCACCTCTGATCTATGATCAGAGCACAGGTGACAACTTGTATCAGAGTGAAGGATGGGGACAGCCATGTGGAACTAAGCCCTTAACTTGGGAATCTGACACTATTTCCAGGTATGTAGTGTCAGAATTGAGTTGAATTGTAGGATACCCATTGGGTGTTGGAGAATTGCTTGGAAGTACTGAGAAAAATACAAAAACTGTAGTTGGAATCAGAATGTTACCCTCCAAGGTCTCAACAGAGGTCAAGGTGTCAGGCCATGTACAGCCAAAGCTACCTGTGAGCACAGCTTGACTTTCTGTGAGTCAAAAAGTGGCAGCTGCTGGGGAAGCCCCTGGCCAAGAGTGTAGATGCAAAATGTAAACACAGTTGTGAAACTGGATAGAATATTAGGAGAGGTGGTAAAACTGGTGCTGAAACTGAAAGGCAAGAAAGATCCGAAGTCAGAGAAACACATCCCGGTTGAAATGGGCAGGCAGAAGTGAGTCTGGCTGTTAAAGTTCTACTTAGGAACTAGACTGTGAGATTTGCTGGGCTGGGACATAGGCCCAAAGCATCTAAACTGTATGTGCTCTGTGTAGCTGCTGGATCAGGGAGGTCTGCTGGCTCTGGCGACCACAGCCTGCTGTGCTGTGTTTGTGGACACCCAGCCGTGGGATGAGACGTACACTTCTGGCTTCTGTCTCACTCAGTGAGCTGTCTCAATACATCTTGCAGCCCCTCACTGTCTCCACTGTCAGGGCATAAGTGATAGCCTCTGCTAGGCTGAATTCTGAGCACAATTATCTTCCATGATCCATACTCACTCCCTGTGGAGCAGACAGACCTGACCTACAGATGAGGAGGTCAGTCAGTTCAGTTCAGTTGCTCATTCATGTCCGACTCTTTGTGACCCCATGGAGTGCAGTACACCAGGCTTCCCTGTCCATCACCAACTCCTGAAGCTTGCTCAAACTCATGTACATCGAGTTGGCGATGCCATCCAACCATCTTGTCCTCTGTCACCCCCTTCTTCTCCTGCCTTCAATCTTTCCCAGCATCAGGGTCTTTTCCAATGAGTCAGTTCTTCGCATCAGGTGGCCAAAGTATTGGAGTTTCAGCTTCAGTATTGGTCCTTCCAATGAATATTCAGGACTGATTTCCTGAATTTCAGGACAGATGAGGAGGTAGAAATGTGTAAAGGTCATATGACCTACTCAAGGTCACCTGGCTATTTTTTGACAGAGGGAGCTCATATTAATTAGGTGCAGCAAGCATAGTGCCAAAGGCCCCCTTTNGGTCTTTCCAATGAATATTCAGGACTGATTTCCTGAATTTCAGGACAGATGAGGAGGTAGAAATGTGTAAAGGTCATATGACCTACTCAAGGTCACCTGGCTATTTTTTGACAGAGGGAGCTCATATTAATTAGGTGCAGCAAGCATAGTGCCAAAGGCCCCCTTTCAGAGGTCTGTGGAAATGTTTTCCTTTTCATTCCTTTTAAAAATCAGAAGATGGGGCTTCCTTAGTGGCTCAGTTGTAAAGAATCTGCCTCAGTGCATGAGACCGAAGTTCAATCCCTGTGTCAGGAAGATCCTGTGGAGAAGGAAATGGAAACTTGTGGGGCCCTAAATGGGAAACCTTAAAAAAGAATGGGCTAGCTTTGTGGTCGGAAACTAAGGTGGCCCTACAGGAAGGAGTGGGGGGTGCAGTTTATGTTTAAAGTTTTTGATTGATCACTATAAACTTCTGTTACAATGAAGGCACGTGATGACTTGACCTTTAATGTGATTGGTGCAACTGAAGGCTGACCTTTAACACGACTGGTGCAACTGAAGGCTGACCTTTAATGTGATTGGTGCAACTGGAAACATAACGACTTGACCTTTAACTTGATTGGTAGAACTGTGGAAAGTCCCTCCCTGCTTGCCTATATAAGCTGGAAGCTTGGCAATAAAACGGAACTGCTTAGACGGAATCCCTGTCGAGTCTGGTTGTCTCTCCCTCTCCGGGGGGCTGGGTTGGCGGACAGCAGGCTCACCTCTCCTCGGGACCCCTTGGCTTTGCTGAGGGAAGTTCTACTGCCTCTCTCTTTCTTCGGAGTGCAGAAACTGGCTCCCAACATGGGGCTCGAAGCGGATGGATGGAGGTGGTGACACCGTGCAGCTCTGAAAGAAGGAGCAACGAAGGACCCTAGGCTGGTTGCAGCACGGAGCTCTCCTTTAGAGGAGTATCGCCTGAGGTAAGCCGGACTTCAAGGTGGGCCCCCCTTTGTTTTGAGGGAAGTGGCAAAAAACTCTCCTGACTTATTTTCCTCCTTTGCTTTTCTGATCTGTCCTCAATTCCTTTTTCTGGAGTTTCAGTGAACAGGCAAACGGTTGTGGAGGCAATTGATAAGTCCTGGCTAGGGTCACTCTCTGGCGGACTTGGAAGGCCCCACAACAGGTAAGCCTCAGTAACTAGAGCCTGACCGGGTGAAACTCCCCTTTCATCTTTCTTAACTGAGGACGTGGCCTTGAATCTTCCCTGTGGGCACGGGTCAGGCACTTAAAAGCCATTAGGGCGCCTGCCACTTGAAGACTCCCGTGACAGGATAAGTGGGTCACGGAACGGGCTAGAAACCTCTAGGGTGCCTGCCCCCAACAAGAAAACTTCCGTGCAACGACGCAGGCACATAAACAGTTCCAAAAGCATACCACAAGCCCAACTTTCTGGCCGCCACCACTCCTGGTAGGATTTTTGGTGGTTGTCCTCAGTGACTTTCTATTTTTTCTTGGCAATATGGGAAATAACATTGGCAAGTCTGATGAGCCTGCACTCAAGGCACTGAGATATATGCTCAAAAGCAGGGGACTTGAGATTTCTGACGCTTAGGCCATTAAGGTCTGGGGGACTATTGTANTACGTGAACTGTGAACTTCCAGATGTTCAAGCTGGATTTAGAAAAGGCAGAGGAACCAGAGATCAAATTGTCAACATCTCTTGGATCATCGAAAAAGCAAGAGAGTTCCAGAAAAACATCTACTTCAGCTTTATTGACTACACCAAAGTCTTTGACTGTGTGGATCACAACAAACTGGGCATGCCTCCTGAGAGATCTGTATGCAGGTCAGGAAGCAAAAGTTAAAACTGGACATGGAACAACAGACTGGTTCCAAATTGGGAAAGGAGTACATCATGGCTGCATATTGTCACCCTGCTTATTTAACTTATATGCAGAAATCATCATGTNTGAGAGATCTGTATGCAGGTCAGGAAGCAAAAGTTAAAACTGGACATGGAACAACAGACTGGTTCCAAATTGGGAAAGGAGTACATCATGGCTGCATATTGTCACCCTGCTTATTTAACTTATACGCAGAAATCATCATGTGAAATGCTGGGCTGGATGAAGCACAAACTGGAATCAAGATTGCCAGGAGAAATATCAATAACCTACATAATCGATATGTAGATGACACCACCCTTATGGCAGAAAGTGAAGAACTAAAGAGCCTCTTGATGAAAGTGGAAGAGGAGAGTGAAAAAGTTGGCTTAAAGCTCAACATTCAGAAAACTAAGATCATGGCATCTGGTCCCATCACTTCATGGCAAATAGATGAGAAAACAATGGAAACAGTGACAGACTTTATTTTTTTCTGGCTCCAAAATCACTGCAGATAGTGACTGCAGCCATGAAGTAAAAAGACACTTGCCCCTTGGAAGAAAAGCTATGACCAATCTAGATGCATATTAAAAAGCAGAGACATTACTTTGCCAACAGAGGTCCATCTAGTCAAAGCTTTTTTTGGTTTTTCCAGTAGTCATCTATGGATGTGAGAGTTGAACTATAAAGAAAACTGAGCACTGAAGAATTGATGCTTTTGAACTGTGGTATTGGAGAAGACTCTTGAGAGNTCTCTCTCTCTCTTTCTTTAGCTACTGCCTGATGCTGTCTGTGCTGATGTTCTTACTACTTTCTGTTATACCCAGGGCAAGTGGAATTGGATAACACTCCACTGGATTCATTTTAGCCTATAAATAGAAGAGTTACTGAATTTTTTCCTTCTAAGTCACTTGCATTTGCCCCAGCAATTTGTTACTGAGGCAAGCAGTCCTGAACACGATGGGACAGGACAATAGGAAATGTAGCCTGAAGAATAAGCAATTCTTTGCTGCAAAGAACAAAATTAAGCACGTCAGGTAGGTACCAAGAGGGAATCTTGTTAGATTTTCATCAGCCTGGTTGGGTGGGGAGAGTGAGTGGTAATTACAAATGGACTTCCATGTGGCTCCTTGCCCTTGCCATCCCTGTGTCCTTGCGTTGAATGCTGGCTCTTTGAATGGAACCTGTTTGTGTGACACAGCGAACCTGAAACAAAGCTGGAAGGGGCCTGTCAACCTGCCCTCCTCCCTGACCAGGTAGGTCCTGAACTTGGAAGGTGGGGGGGTGGTCGTGCCATCACACATGCTCATTGAAAGAAGTGTGACATCTTCCTGGTCAGGACACACAAAACCCAGATTACATGAGGCAGATGGAGCAGTTCTGCTGCTTAACTCAACTCTCCTCATGGGAAGACCCCGCTCCAGGGAAAGGAGGACAAAAAACAGGCTGGGGAGTCCAGGCTGGGACCTTGGCTCTCTTGTGGCCCGGTCAACTCATCTTCCATCCTGGGTGGTGCATCTTAGGAGGGGGCCAAGAAAGCATTGAAGGAGGGTTTGGACAGTCTTGTTCTCAGTCCCAATATAGCTTCTAAATTATAGGATGACTCAACTTTTCCACCTGTAAAATGGGAGGTTTTGTCAGGTTCACTAAGAAGTAAAAAATAGCTCACAGGTAGGCAGCAGCATCCCTGCCTCCAGGTTGGCAGCAGCATCTCTGCCTCCGCTCCGACTCTGCTCCTGCAATTCTGTTTGAAGTCCGAGTAGCCTTTTATCAAGACAAATGCAAACTGGCTCCTTCAGAAGTGCCAATCAAGCAGTGGGTGAGCTCATTCACTCATGAAGTTTCAAGGGCCCAGGAAGTGGTGTCAGAGTGCACACCGCCCTTCCCCACCTGGTAGGCCTGCCCCTGTTTTCTCCCCACTCTACGGCACCCCTGCAGGGTGTTCCTCCTCCTCCTCGTCTTGATCCAAGTTTCCCTCCTGAGCACAGAAGGGCTCTCTTTCTCTCCGCAGATAGCAAATACTTTGAGCTTCACTGTAGCTCCTCTGTTTCATTTTGTCCCATCTGTGGGAACACTTGTGTCAGGATGGCTAATCTTGGTTTTATCACAAAGAGTTGGGAGAACACTAGGTCCTGACTGACTCTGTGACCCCCATGGACTGCAGCACACAAGGCTCCTCTGTCCTCCATTATCTCCTGGAGTTTGATCAAGTTCTTGTCCATTGAGTAGGTAATGCTATCTAACCATCTCATCCTCTGCTGCCCTCTTCTCCATCAGGTGCTCCTTCCAATGTGGGCACTTAGAAATCTTTTTCTAAGTGTTTTGTTTTTCAGTTTGTGACTTGCAGAAGCAATTAGTGAGGCAAGGATAACATTTTTTTAAATGAGACAAAATTGAACAAAAACAGTGCAAAATAGATTAGAGGGCCGTGAACAAGACGAACCTTCGTTGTTCAATCACCCAGGCCTCTCTCACAAGCTCCCAGAATTTGCCCAAGGTCATGTTCACTGAATCGGTGATGCCATCCAACCATCTCATCCTCTGTCGCTCTCTTCTCCTTCTACCTTCAATCTTTCCCAGCATCAGGGACTTTTCCAATGAGTCGGCTGTTTGCATCAGATAACCAAAATACTGGAACTTCAGCTTCAGCATCAGTCCTACCAAGATGAGCCTTATATGTTGTTTTATGAAACTTCTGTTTTGATTGTGTGTGTGTGAAAGCCTTGTGTATTGTCTTAAAATTGGTTTCTTATTGAGATCAGTCTCCGAAAGGTTTGAAAATCATGTATTTCACTTCATTGTTTCTCAAACTTTCTTCTCTGGATCATTTTGCATTCCTTAGAATTTCTTAGAATTCAAAAGAATTCCTTAGAATTCCTTTAGGGAGGGCTTGTTAAAAATGCAGATTTCAGGACTTGTCCACTTGATCCCTCACCTCAAGGGGCTGAGGAATCTGTATTTGTCACAAATTCCCGTTAGTTTAGTTTTATATTTATGCATGTAACACAAAGTAAACTGCTCCCTTTGTGCCAGGAACAATTCCTTCTGCCGGATGTGTACTATTATTCACTTGTTAGTACAGATGAAGAGTATGAGCTGTATAGGGCTGAATGGAGAGCTGGTGTTCAGACCCTCACCCTGGCTCTCAGAGCTGCTTTCCCCAACCACTACTCTCCACTGCCTCCGCCTGGTGGAGTGAGCACTCAAGCTGGTGATCATTTATTTCAAGAGTCATGGACCAGAGACCAGGAGACTTGTTCAGCAAGGGCCCAGAGTTGTGTGAAAAGTTAATAGAACAGCCAAGACTGTAGGCCTACCTCTGTGCTCCTGGGGCTGGGTCTGTGCCTGGAACCCTGCATCTTCCATATCTTGTGGGAGGTTAGGACAAGCTTCCTGAGCAGCCTGTTCACTCTGACACTTCTTTTTCCCTCTGTCTGATTCTGCTCAAGCTGCTGTAACAAATCACCAAAAACTGAGTGGCTTAGCACATTATTGACAAGACACATATTATGGCCACAGGCATTAGTTTCTGCAAAAATCCCCCAGGTGAATAATGTGTTAAACAACAAATATTTATTTCCTCGAGTTTTGGAAGCTGAGAAGTTCAAGGTGCCAGCAGATCCAGTGTCTGCTGAGGGCCCTTTGCCTGGCTTGCAGATGGCCATCTTCCAGTTGCATACCTCAGGGCAGAGAGAGAGAGAGAGAGAGAGAGTGAAAGCTAGTTAGCTCTCCTCCTCTTTTTATAAGGACACTAATCCTAAGTGTGGATTTTATATTGGGAGAAGTTTAAAAGGGGCTTCCCTGATAGCTCAGTGGTAAAGAATCTGCTAGCAATGCAGGAGATCAGGGTTTAATCCCTGGGTTGGGAAGATCCCCTGGAGAAGGGAATGGCTACTCACTCCAGTATTCTTGCCTGGACAATTCCATGGACAGAGGAGTCTGGAGGGCTAGAGTCCAAAGGGTTGCAAAGAGTTGGGCACTACTGAAGCAACTTAGCACACATGCATACACTCAAAGCTTAAAAGACACTAAACCATTCATGAGGACTCCACCTCCCAAAGGCCTCACTAATCACCTTCCAAAGGCCTCACCTCCTAACATCATCACATTGGGGGTTAAGATTTCAACATATGAATTTCAGGGACACAGACATTCAGTCCTTAACACCCTCTCCTTCCAAGTTCAGCTGCTCCTTTGGCAGACGTGCTCATTTTTCTCCCAGACAAAGGGAGAATTTTCCCAAGGTTCTGCTGGCATTTTCCCAAAGTCGTGCTACAGAAGGGCCTCATCAGCGGTATCAACTCAACAGCCAGCCAGAGTTGCTGGAAACTGGTACAAAATGCACTTCCTTTCAACCCCTGAAGTTGATGTTAGGAAGGGTCACTTTCATTTCTGTGTGCATGATTTTTATTTAGATATGACTCCCTGGGAGGATGGACTGAGTCATGATAATTTATTCAAAAATCAAATCCAAACATTCCTCCACTCAGTATGTGTGATTTCCATCACTTTGAACCAGAAAGAATATGCAGATCCAAGTCTTTAAACTTCCCTCAATAGTGAGTCCCTACAAAGCATGTCACATTCGTCCTTGGATTCTATTAGCCATCTCCTGGCCAGCTTCCTGCCCTTGCTTCCTCCTGCTCTTCAGACATTGTGTTCAGGTGCCATGAGGTCTTTTATCAGTTGAACGTTACAGGGTGATGGAGTGCGTCTCCTGGAGAAAAGGGATGAGGGTCTTCCCACTGCTGCAGTCCCTTCCCACACTGGGGGGATACAAGAGTCCCTGTGATTTCTTTCTCTTTCACATCTCACCAATAAAGCGTTTTGAAGCTCTTGGCTCTTCTCTCAGTCGTCCAACTTTCTCCAGACCTCATTTACCCATAGTGGAGAGAAACAAAAATAATATTTCCCTGATTTGTGTCCCCAGAAGCACAGGGAAGACCACCAGCTCTATTTAAAACCCCATCGGTTCTTCCTGGAGGTTCTAGGGAGTCTTGAGAACCCACCAAGGTCGTGGTTACCCCACTGGTTAGCCCACGAGGCTCCTGTTTCACAGTTACTGCTCCAGGCAGGACCCACCCCCTCACCTCAGAGGGAATGCCCGTGTCAGGAGAAGCTGCTGTCTCCCAAGGCCCACCAAGCTGCCTAGCCTCACCAGGAAAGGCGTCTGTACAACCCGCAGCCTCCCCAGAGCTGAAATCACTCCAATTCCCAAGCACAAGTGAGAGTGGTGTCCCTGGGTCACATGGAAGCCCCCTGGAAACTGCTCCTTGGCTTCTTCCTGTAGCGATTCTATCCAGGAGTCCAGGAGCCCCCATGTCTCTCTGCATCCCTTCCCCTCCCCTGAGCCCTGTCCACAGTCACAGGCCATGCAGACCTCCACCTCCCTTGCCAGTTCTCTCGGGCAAATAAGTGCCCACAGATGGCCCAGGCCACAGATCCTCAGACATGCTCAGGCAAGTGTGAATCCGGGTGTGGACCTCCGTTTACCTGTTTATTGCATGTATGCCTGCAATACCCCTCTGAGGAGTAGACACACACAGTGAGGTTCTTATATCTCCTGGATAGCAAGCACAGAGCTAGCACTGTAGTTCACTGTTTAATGCAGGAAGCTTGGCCTGTGGCTAGGGAGAGGCAAAGCCTTTAGTGTGAGAAATGAGCATTAGAAGGCGGCACAGTTGGTGCTTCTTGCTGAGATCCATTTAGGAATATATGGAGTTTCACATCTGAAAACCCAAATGCCTAACCAGCGTGTGTGTGAGTGTGTGTGTGTGTTTGCCTGTTGCACCTGGAGGAATGGATTGGATACAGAGAGAAGGGAGAAAATTGCAGATGGCTTCCTCACAGTGGCCTATACTGTCATAGTGGGTGGGGTCACAGGTCACTCTGAGGGCAGGGTGACTCAAGCTGATTTTTCAGCACATTCTCTGAATTCAAGTTTGTGCTCCTCAGAGTTCTTCTCCCTACTGAGACGAAAGCAATCTTTTCAAAAGAACAATTTTGATTATGTCCTTCTGGGGCTTAAATCTGTTTTGTTTTGTTTTCTGGGAAGTGTTTACTGGGTGAATATAGTTTTCATGACCTGAGGGGTGTATGTGTGTGTGCTCAGTCATGTCTGACTCTTTGTGACCTCATGGACTGTCGCCCACCAGGTTCATCTGTTCATGGAATTTTCCAGGCAAGAATACTGGAGTGGGCTGCCATTTCCTCTTCCAGGGAATGTTCCCTACCCAGGGATTGGAACAGAGCAGGACTTTCTGGTCCTTTCCTCCATGTCCTCTGCCTGGCTTTTGTCTGTAGAAAGCCTTAGTCAAAGAATAAGTTAAATCAGAGAAATGAGAACGTGCAGAAACAAAGGAAAACAGTCAAAGGAGACCAAATAATAATAATGTAGTCATTAAATATAGGCAAGGACTATAGCTCATCCTCAAGAATTATAGATAATATTCTGAGCCATATCCTATGAGTTGCCTTCTAGGTACGGAAACCCCAGGCGGAAGAAGTTAACTGCATGACTTAACCCACGACATAAGCTGCCACTGTTCCAAGAATTAGCCTCAAAGAAACAAACAAACTTACCCTGGAACTGAAGATTAACTGTACCTAAAACAGTCAAGATGATGCTGGTCAGACCACCAATGACCAATTTGAAGATGACTGTCAGAGCTGACTGTGCTGTTTCTGCATGTGGCCCCTCCTTCTGTCTATAAAAGTTCTTGCCCCATTGGTTGCCGGGGTTGGGGGTGGGAGTCAGCCTTTGGAGAGATGTCCAGTCCCCCACCCCCAGTTGATGGCATCTGAAATAAAGCAAACTTTCCATTTCATCAACCTTGCCTGTTTAGTGGCTTTTGGGCAGCAAGCAGCCAGACACCAAACCTTTCCATGCTGCTAAGTCACTTCAGTCGTGTCCGATTCTGTGTGACCCTACAGACGACAGCCCACTGGGCTCCGCCATCCCTGGGGGATTCTCCAGGCAAGAACACTGGAGTGGGTTGCCATTTCCTTCTCCAATGCATGAAAGTGAAAAGTGAAAGTGAAGTCGCTCAGTCATGTCCGACCCTCGGCAACCCCATGGACTGCAGCCTTCCAAGCTCCTCCATCCATGGGATTTTCCAGGCAAGAATACTGGAGTGGGGTGCCATTGCCTTCTCCGAAACCTTTCCATAACAGGATGTCAAATCTCTGTCTATAGTGTCTTCTGCTTGGACTGGTAGATTCTTTACCTCTGAGTCACCTGGGAAGCCCTCTCATGACCTACAAATACAAAAATATTACTTATACAAGTATTGTTAATGTTACTCAGACAAGTCTAATCAACAGTTCCCTGGTAAGGTTTAGCTTTATATGAGATTGTAAATTCTGAAACAGAAATTATACTGTGCTTAAAACTTTTCCATAGCTTCCTGGGGGCCTTATAATTAGGACCCAGATCCTTAATGTGCCTTCTCTCCTGAGACTTCTCACCCCGGCTCCCACTCGGAGCCTTCCTTAGCTTCTCAAGTGTACTCTGACTCTCCTACCACCAGTTTTTACCTGATGGCTTAGGACTTCTTCCTGGGAAAGATTTTTTTTGACTCCCCAGATATCTCCACATTAAATGCTCTCATAGTAACATATACCTCTCCTTGTTCTTATCAAAATATTAATTAGTGTGAATCTGAGTCAATATCTGTCTGTCCCACCAGCCAGTAAGTTCCATGAAGTGGGGATATGTCTGCTGCTGGAGATCATCTAGGGAGTCAAAAAAAAATCTTTCCCAGGAAGAAGTCCTAAGCCATCGGGTAAAAACTGGTGGTAGGAGAATCAGAGTACACTTGAGAAGGCCTACTTGACCTCATTTTTGTCAGTTCTAGATATAGAACACGGAGGCCCTCAACAAATGCCTGCTAAATGAACAACACTGCAGAAGTCATTTAATGTCTTAAAACCTCAGCTACCTTACTTGTAGGATGGGGGTAATATTATCTACCACATAGAAGTTTTGTGAGAATTCAGGTGTTAAAAATACAAAATTCAACCAAGTGAATTTTAAAGATCTGATTGATTTTATCCCAGGTTTTATGTTTCAGGCACCAGCATATTATCTCACAGATAGAGAGGAACTGTGAGGGGCTGGACCTAAGGAAGACTTACAGGCATAGGGGAGCCAGACAAGAAAGTTATACCAGCAAAATGTGGTTTGATTGTGGCAAGGTCACTTTCTCCTGGGGACAGCAGGGGTATACGAGGCAGATGACCTCACTAGTGCTGACTGGGTAATTTCTGATTGGTTAGTTTAAGATTTCATGCCTGGGAGAGCTGAAAGTGTAATTAAATGAATTCTTAAGCCTTGCTTTGGTGTCATGAGGCTTAGAATGAAAGAAGTGAAAGTGTTAGTTACTTGGTCATGTCCAATTCTTTGTGACCCCATGGACTGTAGCCAGCCAGGCTCTTCTGATTTCCCAGACAAGAATACTGGAGTGGGTAGCTATTACCTCCTCCAGGGGATCCTCCCCACCCAGGGATCAAACCCTGTGTCTCCTGCATTGCAGGCAGATTCTTTACCATCTGAGCCATCAGGAACTACATTTTGGGCCTGTTGTCTTTAACACAAGTAAATAATGTATAGAAAGCACTTAAGTAAGTGTCTGCCTTCACAGAAGGCGCGCAACATATGGCAGCCATTATTATGTTAATTATCAGCAGGGTAGGAGCTGTGGCCATATTTGAGACACTGTTAGGATATAGCCCTTGCAATACTTTACAGCAACCAAGTACCTTTAGAAAGAGCTGGTGTCTGCTATTTGCTCAACATACTACCACAAAACAGTGGTTTAAAATATTGACCATCATTTATTTTGTTCCTGCGACTGGGGTTTGGTTGGGCTCTGCTCTGCAGATTTTGCTCAGGGGGTTGCTTTTGGTTGCAGTCACCTGGTGGCATCCTCATTCTGGTGCAAGGACTTAACCAGCTGGGATCTGAATAATGGGAGCTCCTCAGAAGTCAATATCTTTCTCTCTAGTCTCTCACTGTGTCCTCCTCATATGTTGGCCTCAGAAGACCTGAACCTTCTTTTATGTCCATAGAATTTCTCCAGGCAAGAACACTGGATTAGGTTGCCATGCCCTTGTCCAGAGAGTCTTCCCAATCCAGGGATCAAACCCATGTCTCTTACGTCTTCTGCATTGGTAGGTCAGTTCTTTACCACTATCTCCACCTGGGAAGTCCCTTTGGACTGAGGCTCCTGGGAAAGATCAGCAGAAGCTGAGGGGCCTTTTCTGAACTTGTGTCAGAAGTGACAGTATCACTTTGCTGCATTCTGTTTGTCAAGTCAGTCACAAAGTTCCACCCAGACTCAAGGGAAGGGGCCCAAGGCCCCATGTTTTGATGGCAAGCAGGCCAAAGGACTTGCAGACGTGTCTTACAACCTACACAGTTGTGGCAGGACTCATAACAGCTAGCTGGTGGGGCTCACAGGCTCTAGACATCCCAATTACATTTCTAGGTTAAATGCCAAAATGTGAACTCACAATTTTAACAACCTTATTTGTTTTTTAATTGCTAAGTCATGTCCAGTTCTTTGTGACCCCATGGACTGCAGCACGCCAGGCTTCCTTGCCCATCACCATCTCCCAGAGTTTGCTCAAACTCATGTCCACTGAGTCATGGATGCTATCTAACCATTTCATCCTCTGTCGCCCTCTTCTTCTCCTGCCCTCAATTTCCTCCAGCATCAGGCTCTTTTCCAATGAGTAGGCTCTTCACATCAGCCAAAGTATTGGACCTTCAGCTTCAACATCAGTCCTTCCAATGAATATTCAGGGTTGATTTCTTTTAGGATTGATTGGTTTTATCTCATTACTCATAGGAGTGGATCTTCCTAGTCAACACTCAAGTCTTTATTAGACTCAGAACGAATGCTGGTCCCTTCCACTGTCAAGACTTGGGATTTGGTGGGACCATTTTCTGAAACATGAGGAAGAAACACAGCTTCCCTTTTCATACTCTTCAGGTCTGGGAAAGGTTGCTCCACCATAAAAAATGGGCTCTATTTTGTTGCCTTTTTATTTGGGTGAGTAGTATTCCCAAAAAGGAGAAGGCAATAGCACCCCACTCCAGTACTCTTGCCTGGAAAATCCCATGGACAGCAGAGCCCGGTAGGCTGCAGTCCATGGGGTCGCTAAGAGTCAGACATGACTGAGCTGCTTCACTTTCACTTTTCACTTTCATACATTGGAGAAGGAAATGGCAACCCACTCCAGTATTCTTGCCTGGAGAATCCCAGGGACAGGGGAGCCTGGTGGGCTGCTGTCTATGGGGTCGCACAGAGTCAGACACGACTGAAGCGACTTAGCAGCAGCAGTAGCAGCAGTATTCCCAAAAAGTGCACTGGCAAATACAGGGCTGGGGAGAGCTTTGAAACCTGAGTTAAGGGTATGGTTGTAATGAGATGAAGAGCAGTCAGGGTGGAGAAGCCATTATCAGAAAGCTGGCAGGTGGTGGATGAAAGCAGGCATTGCTGGGAGATGGTTGCACTTTTTTTGCTGGATGTTGATGTTGTTGCTNAACATAAAATACTAAATCTAACAACGGCATGTATGTTGAAAAGCTTATCAACAGATGATTTCATAAGTTATGCTTCAGTGAGAGTAATGAAGGAGGGTGCATAAGACTTTGGGGAGTATTTTAGAGTTTTCTTGAAAAACCTTTTGGAAGTAAAGGCTTCTGAACAGAGACTTGAAGAATTAGAAAGTGACTGGCCTGTGAAGATCTGGCTAAGAAAATTCTGACCAGAGAAAACAGCAAACACAGAGGCCCTGGGATGGGAATGTGGCCCAGCAAGGAAGATAGGGGTGCTGGAGTGTATGTAACAGTGGGGAGAGAGTTGAGCTGAAGCTGGAGACTCAGGTTATTAAGCTGAAGTTTGTAAGAAGTCAGGATTTTATTCTAGAGGCATGGGAAATATTGAAAACTCAGACCTGTCAAGTTTGTGAGTGTGTTAGTTTGGAGAAGAGAAGACAGGGTGTCATACAATGTCCATTTTCAAAAAGGTACTTTGGGTCACACCAATCTTTTCTATATAGTTTTACTACTCCAAATGGACAGACCTTGTGATGGTAACATTTAGAGACCTCAGATGTGTGCCATATACCTTTGTATTCTCAATTCCCATCAAAATCTTAAAGCACAGTAAATGTTCTATAAATTTTAACTCCAAAGAACAGAACCACGTGGCTGCAAGTGGTTGATATTGATGCCACATAGGAATGGTGGCATAGTGAAGCTATCCTAGAAAGGGACTGGCTTACTTTGGAAAATAAAGAGTTCCCAGAGCTGAGCGTGTTGGAGCTGGGGTCATTCTTTATCAGGGATGCTGTACCAGTGACTTTTGAACTCTATAGAGTAGTGTGAATACAATTAGTTTCACTGTGCTGCGCTAAGTCACTTCAATTGTGCCCAACTCTTTGCTACTCCATGGGCTGTAGTCCACAGACTCTTCTGTCCATGGAATTCTCCAGGCAAGAATACTGGAGTGGGTTGCCATTTCCAGTTCCCCTATCAATTCTAAATGCCTCCTTTCAGGCATGGACAACTCTAGAGCAACCAAATATGAGCCTGGTGGGCTTTGGGATTACTTGACAGCTTCAGGTATGAAATCAGAAGTGGCGGTCTGCTGCTAGTTGTCTCTGAAGTCCTCCTACGATATTTTTTTTTTAATATATTTATTTATTTGGCTATGCTGGGTCTTAATTGCAGCATGAGAACTCTTAGCTGTGGCATGTGGGATCTAGTTTCCTAACAAGAGATTGAACCCAGGCCCTCTGCATTCCCCTTGGGATATTAAGTCCACAATTTTTCTAAAGGAATATTTCCTGTTGCCATTGAGATTTCAAAGACTTATAGCACTTTAGAGACACTGCTAAACTGAACATTTTACATTTCAGTTCCCTTCCAGAACTCTCTTTAGGTAAGATACATAAATTCAGAAGGCAGTATGAGTTCAAAAACGTTCATCTGTATTCTGAGGTCCAGTAATGAATTTAAAGAAGCATTATTTCTTGGGAAAGAGGTCAGTATTCCTAGAAAAGCTACTAAAAATTCATTTGGTACTCCACAGAAGGAAGAGCTGATTAAATTCAATTAAACAAATGCTATCTACTGTTGAATCTACAGTGTACTAAGCTGGGTCCTCTGGGGGCAGCAAAAGAGTTAAATGGCTCTGTTTATTGGGTGCTTGGAGTTTCACTGGGGAGATCACCAAGGGGCTGCAAAACACTGAACAATCATCTAAGGCACATGGAATGAATCATTTGATTCATCTGTTGGAGCAGGCAGAGTTGTGCTCTAGGCAGCTGTAAGCAAGTGTGTGTATCAAATCACCCACCAACGGATCCTTTCGATAACACACATGCCCCATCCTTGGAAAAGTTTTAGATTTTTTATTTTGAACTAACTTCAGACTTACAAAAAGATTCCAAAGATAATAGAGTTTCTGTATATTCTTTATTCAGTTTTTCCCAAATGAGTCTCCTTAGCACACTTAATAAAACTAGGAAATTAACATGGACAGGATAGTATTAATCTACCTACAAACCTTATTTAAATTTTGAAAATTGACCAATGAATGTCTTTTTCTGGTTCAGGATCCTACATTGTATTTAGTTCTCATGTGTCCTTGGTTTCCTCCAATCTGCATTTCAAGAAATTCTTATTTAGTAGGGCTAGAGTGGGTCCCAGGAAAGTTTCTTTTTCAAAAGCTTCACAAATGCATGGCCCCCATCAGGAAATATCTTCTAATACTATTTCAAATATGAAAAATAGTATTATTTCTAATAAGACTATATATTAAGTGCTTTCTGTATTCCATGTATTGCTCATTTGTCTTGCATTGTCTACTCCTTTAGTCCTCACAACCCTTTTAGTTAAGTTCTGTTATTATCCAAATCTTTTAGAAGTGGAAACTGGGACACAGAGAGCTTAAGTGACTTTTCCAAGTCACATTGTCGTACCTTGTAACATCATTGTTAAGTGTTGGAGTTGGGATTTGTCACCCTGCTTATTTAACTTACATGCAGAATACATCATGTGAAATGCCAGGCTGGATAAAGCATAAGTTGGAATCAAGATTGCCAGGAGAAATATCAATAACCTCAGATATGCAGATGACACCACTCTTATGGCAGAAAGTAAAGAAGAACTAAATAGTCTCTTGATGAAAGTGAAAGAGAGTGAAAAAGTAGGCTTAAAACTCAACATTCAGAAAGCTAAGGTCATGACATCCAGTCCCATCATTTCATGGCAAATAGATGGGGAAACAATGGAAACAGTGACAGACTTTATTTTCTTGGGCTCCAAAGTCACTGCAGACGGTGACTGAAGCCATGAAATTAAAAGACTCCTTGGAAGAAAAGTTATGATCAACCTAGACAGCATATTAAAAAGCAGAGACATTACTTGGCCAACAATGGTCCATCTAGTAAAGGCTATGGTTTTTCCAGTAGTCATGTACAGATATGAGAATTGGACTATAAAGAAAGCTGAGCACCGAAAAATTAATGCTTTTGAACTGTGGTGTTGTAGAAAACTCCTGAGAGTCCCTTGGACTGCAAGGAGAGCCAACCAGTCCATCCTAAAGGAAATCAGTCCTGAATATTCATTGGAAGGACTGATGCTGAAGTTGAAACTCCAGTACTTCGGTTACCGGATGCAAAGAACTGACTCGCTGGAAAAGACACTGATGCTGGGAAAGAATGAAAGCAAGAGGAGTAGGGGACGACAGAGAGGATGAAGTGGCTGGATGGCATCACTGACTTGATGGACATGAGTTTGAGCAAGCTTCATGAGTTGGTGATGGATAGAGAAGCCTGGCATGCTGCAGTTCATGGGGTCACAAAGAGCTGGCACAACTGAGTGACTGAATTGAACTGAACTGGGATTTGAACACAACTAATCTGGGTCCAGAAACCATGAAGGATCTTCACCATTGTATTGTGCTTCCTCTGATGGAAACTGTGCATTCCATGGTTGCAAACTCCAAAGATCTATGGTGTAGGCAACAAGATATGAAGCATAAAAGTAATTATTGAAGCACTGTAATAGAATGACGTATTGTGACATAATCATAGTCCCAGAGGTCTAACTTGTCAGTGCAGATGGTGATAAAATTTCATCAAGGGCTGGCTGGCTGGCTGGCAGGGTCATCTCTACAAGAAATTTTATGATGATGATAAGGTCTGAGAGAAGGAGAAAGTGAGCTCTGAGAGGCAGAAGGGGACAAAAAAAAAAATTACTAGATGGCAAACTGGCATATCCAGAGAGAATTTCTGCCTGGGAGGATGTGGAAAGGCCCCTTACAAAAGACATACAATTTGGCTCAGGATTAAAGATGGTTAGGATTTTAAGAGGCCAAGGTGGAATCCAGACAGTAGCAAAGTCTGTGTTGGAAGAGGGGCCCTAGAAGGGAGACTTCAGTTCAGTTAAAGAGAAGCATCCCATGTAGGAAATGAGGGAGGTAAAGCCAGAAAGAAAAGTCAGGGTGAGACAAGGGAGGACTCTCAGATGCCTGATTAAGGTGTCCAGACTTGCCTGGAGGGCCATCAGGAATTGTCTAAAGTTTCTGAGAAAAGGAGGGTACTTGTGTGGAGCAGTAGTGCTGGCGTACTTAGCTGGTGCTCTTCTTGTTTGTTTAGCTGTGTGATGTCTCAGCTGTGCCATGCAGGATCTTTGCTTTCGTGCGTGGGCTCTTCCTTGCGGCACGTGGGGCTCTCTAACTGTGGTGCATGGGCTCAGTAGTTGTGGCACACAAGCTTGGTTGCCCTGAGGCATGTGGGATCTTAGTTCCTCAACAGGGATTGAAGCCGAGTCCCCAGCATTGGAAGGTCGAATCTTAACTACTGGATGACAAGGGAAGACCCTTAGCTGGTGCTTTTTTTTAATCAGATAGGTTTGAAGATAGAGATGCTGAAAGCCAAAATGTCTTAGGAGACTATTACAAAGTTTAGGTCACAAAGTTGAGTAGGGAGTTATCAGTAAAGTGGAAATGCAGTGAAAAGATGGATGCACAGGATTGCAAAAGAAAAATCAATAAGAAAGGCAGTTGGTATGATGAGTGGTTGATGCTATGAATATGGAAAAAGAATGGAATCACTTAAGAACAGGAGAAGGGACAAATTTGGAGGGGAAACAGATGGGTTTGGAGTGATTAAATGTTGAATTTCAGCCTTATGTGTCAGATACTGGGCTAGATGATTTGGTGACTTTCAAGGTGAATCAGGCATATATACTCTGTCTACAAGAAACTCTGGCCTAATAAGTAAATTAAGACATATTCTTGAATAATTATAACACAAGGTAGAGAAGGGTACAACTAGAAGGGTGCAAATAATGAAGTACTGTGAATTCAAAGGCAGAAGAAATCCCTTCCAGCTGCAGCGACTATGTACAGAAGCATTTTAGTTTGATTCTGAAAAATAGGTAGGATTTAACAGGTTGAGAGAAGAGTACTTCAGGCTGAGGAATGCCAGGAACAGAAATGTAATGAGAAAAAGTGTGAGTTTTGTTGCCAGATCCCAGTGGTTTATCTTGGAGAACAATATACACTTCGGAGGGGATGAAACTGGAAAAGAGTATAGAGTCAGTTATAAAGGGCTTTTCACTTTAACGTAAAGAAATGCAAATTTTAATTCATAACCCCTGAAGAATTTTGAACCAGCAGTGTCAGAGAATGGGTTGGCCATGGGAACAGAAGATTCAGCCAGGTGATTGAACAAGACAAGAGATAATGAGGCTTCTACCAGGATGAAGAGAGTAGAAATTGGGAACAGGATCCATTTCCGGGAGATTAATGAGCAGAAGTGTTCAACAAAGTAAGTTAGCAAGCCGGAGGGTGTCCACATGAAGTAAACAGCCTACTTGCAATTTCACAGTGTACTTTGGAGGCTTTAGTTTTGAGTCAAATTCAGTGATGCTGGCCAATCTTGAACGTGTTTCATATCTTGTGTTAATTAGCTTAGGTTTCCTTGCTTTCCAAAGCTTGAGCTTTCACAAACATGGCTAAGGACTGTGCTGAAATGCTGCCTCATTCTCAATAGGAAGCTTTAAACACATCCAAGAGAGCTGTTGGTTGAAGTGCCCTGAAATGCATTCATCCAATAATTCTATAAGAATTTTACCAAGTGAAAGTGTTTACTGCCTTGCAACAAAAGTTTTCTTCAACTGACCTTCAAGGAAGTTGGACCGCCTCCCATGTCAGCCATGAACAGATGGAAATGTGTATGCAGACAACAAGAGAAGAATTTACTTTGAAAGCTCTTGAAAAATCATGTCTTCTACCAGTGTCAGAATAAGTATCAATGTGAGATCACACTCTGCGCTGGCATAAAAGATAAGAATCTTGTCTTATTCTTGACAAACAATGGTTTTTGCAAATGAAAACATATGAACGTGTGCTCTATTTTTTCCATAAGGTTACTGAGGATTTTCATTCTAATGTTAAACATTTAAGTCAAAGAGCAAAAAACCCCAAATTTGAAATTTGAGGTAGTACTAAGTATTCTTATCATGAATAGAAATGTAAAGAAATAACATCTCCCGACCTGGAGGATCCACAACATCACCATCAGGAGAATCCCTGTGGCTAAATATATTTTCCTAAAATGGCAAAATATTTCCTAAAAAGGCCTGTGCTCCCACCAAGAGATGGAGTCCATTTTCCCTCCCCTTGAAACTGGAGAGTGTGTGTTGGGGAAGGGGGCACTTTACAACTGCCTCAATGAGTAGAATCTGGTAGAAGAAACTTTTCTAAGTCTAGGTCATGAAAGGTGACATAACTTCCATCTGACTCAGTCAACACACTCTTCTATGGAACCTGGCCACCATACTGGGAGGAAGCCCAAGTCACATAGAAAGGTCATTTGTCCTAGCCAATAGTAGTAAACAACCTGACAGCCAGCATTAACTACGAAACACATGAATAAATTAATCTTCAAGTTGAAACCTCACAACTCAGATTGGGACTTGAACCCACTGTTTTTAACTGAGATTACACTTTTGGCCTCAGGATTTGCTAAAGTTCAGGATCTTTATGTCTCAGCACAGAAGAATTCTGCAAGAGAAGAAGTGATAGGTAAGAAGTAAACTTATTGAGAGAGATATACCCTCCATAGACAGAGTGTAGACTGTCTCAGAAATCAAAAAACCACTCTGGAATATACAGCCTTGACATACTCCTTTCCCTATTTGGAATCAGTCTGTTGTTCCATGTCCAGTTCTAACTGTTGCTTCCTGGCCTGCGTACAGTTTTCTCAAGAGGGAGGTCAGGTGGTCTGGTATTCCCATCTCTTTAAGAATTTTGAAGTTTGTTGTGGTCCACACAGTCAAAGGCTTTGGCATAGTCAATAAAGCAGAAATAGATGTTTTTCTGGAATTCTCTTGCTTTTTCGATGATCCAGCGGATGTTGGCAATTTGATCTCTGGTTCCTCTACCTTTTCTAAATCCAGTTTAAACATCTGGAATTTCATGTTTTATGTACTGTTGAAGCCTGGCTTGGAGAATTTTGAGCATTACTTTACCAGCATGTGAGATGAATGTAATTGTGCAATAGTTTGAGCATTCTTTGGCATTGCCTTTCTTTGGGATTGGGATGAAAACTGACCTTTTCCAGTCTTGTGGCCACTGCTGAGTTTTCCAAATTTGCTGGCATATTGAGTGCAACACTTTTACAGCATCATCTTTTAGGATTTGAAATAGCTCAACTGGAATTCCATCACCTAGACTAGCTTTGTTCATAGTGATGCTTCCTAAAGCCCACCTGACTTCTCATTCCAAGATGTCTGGCTCTAGGTGAGTGATCACACCATCATGGTTATCTGGGTCATAGAGATCTTTTTTGTATAGTTTTTTTGTGTATTCCTGCCACCTCTTCTTAATATCTTCTGCTTATCTCAGGTCCAGCCATTTCTGTCCTTTATTGTACCCATCTTTGCATGAAATGTTCCCTTGGTATCTCTAATTTTCTTGAAGAGATCTCTAATCTTTCCCATCCTATTGTTTTCCTCTATTTCTTTGCATTGATCTCTGAGGAAGGCTTTCTCATCTCTCCTTGCTATTCTTTGGAACTCTGCATTCAAATGGGTCTATCTTTCCTTTTCTCCTTTGCCTTTTGCTTCTCTTCTGTTCACAGCTGTTTGTAAGGCCTCCTCAGACAACCATTTTGCCTTTTTGCATTTCTTTTCCATGGGGATGGTCTTGATCCCTGCCTCCTGTACAATGTCACGAACCTCTGTCCATAGTTCTTCAGGCACTCTGTCTATGAGATCGAGTCCCTTGAATCTATTTCTCACTCCTACTATATAATCATAATGGATTTGATTTAGGTCATACCTGAATGGTCTAGTGGTTTTCCCTACTTTCTTCAATTTAAGTCTGAATTTGGCAATAAGGGGTTCACGATCTGAGCCACAGTCATCTCCTGGTCTTGTTTTTGCTGACTGTATAGAGCTTCTCCATCTTTGGCTACAAAGAATATAATCAGTCTGAGTTCAGTGTTGACCATCTGGTGATGTCCATGTGTAGTCTTCTCTTGTGTTGTTGAAAGAGGGTGTTTGCCGTGACCAGTGCAAAACTCTTGGCAAATTCTATTAGCCTTTGCCCTGCTTCATTCTGTACTCTAAGGCCAAATTTTCCTGTTACTCCAGGCATTTCTTGACGTCGTACTTTCGCATTCCAGTCCCCTGTAATGAAAAGGACATTTTTCATGATGTATTAGAATGAGTGTGTAAGGAGGCTAAAGGCCTGCTGGAAGCTGAGTCTTCTGCCATCTTGGGCCTAAATCAGTTTTAACCAGCTTTGTCATGGCCTCAATGGCTCTGCCATTCTTTTAAGTGTTGTGCCCTGCCCCCTTCACTTGTGTTTCACGGAGATTCCCAGCCTTGAATCACCCCAGTCAAAGCCAAGTGGATCAGGGGCAAGCCTAAATTGCAAATTCATGAGCAAAATACATGTTATTTTAACATGTTGAGTTTGGGGATAATTTATTGTGCCATGATAATAACTAAAAAATTCTCCTAAAGCTTAGGAGGGAAGAGCATGAAAGTAGGATATCAGAAAGTGCTGGGGGTTTGGCTGAAATTCTTGATAGCATGTAAGAAACTTGGAAAGTTACAGAGGATTGTAGCGGTCCAGACAGCAGGAGACCTATAATCTTGTAGTAAAGTCAGACTTCCATACTGCAGGTGAAGCCTTTCACAAAGAATCACATGTGAGAGTGCAAGTAAAAGTCAGACAGGAAGGCTCACGATGTCAAGGAGAGGGAAGCACCTGATGACAAATATTCATTTGTAAAGGAGCTTCAGCCACAGATTCCTAAAAGAACACTTCCTCAAGGCTCCAAGAAGGCTAAACAAATTAGGAAAAGCAAAAAAAAAAAAAATTGTTCTCCTAAGTTGCAAACAGGTGGCTTAGTGGGAAAGAATTTGCCTGCCAATGCAGGAGGTACAGGTTCAACCCCTGGATCAGGAAGACCCCCTGGAGGAGGAAATGGCAACCCACTCCAGTATTCTTGCCTGGAGAATCCCATGGACAGAGGAGCCTGGTGGAATCACAAAGAGTCAAACACGACCGAGTGACTGATCATGCAAGTACCTAAGTAGCAAAAAGGAAGTATTGAAGACTAACCAGCAGTCAATGAAAAACAAGTGGCTTTTGAAAAGGTCCCTGTGATTTGAAATTTGAATGTTAACAGGCAGCAAATCACAGAAGCAAAACCATAAGTACTCACCTCCACTTCATCCTCAGGACCACTTGGGTTAGCTATTTCAATAGTCCACTGCATCAGTAAAAAATTTCAACCATCAAGGTGTGTAAAACTGTACTGATGCTGTACATTTAAAAAATATACAAAATAAAATAATAATAGAATTTCTCATATTTAAAAGCTGTCCATTTGGATATTGATTAATCTTGTGTCCTACCTTGGAGATCAATGATTTAGAATTTAGACTTAATCAGATCTTAGGAAAAATCATGACCACATAGTTACTTAACTATTCTAGATTACATCTCATTGTGCTAGTTTGGATAGCTAATCACTGTACAAAAAGATCCAGTTATATAGTGGCTCAAACACTGTAGACATTTATTTCTCATTCTGTTAGCAATTTAGGCCAGGTGTTCAGGTGGGCTGGAGGCACTCTCCCATGAGATATCTCAGGGAATTTGTTCCTTCTCTCTTGGGACTCTGCTTTCCCCAAGGATCTTCATATCATCTGCAGCTGGTCCATGGAAGAGAAAACAGAGAGTCAAGGATACACCCTCATCATCTTAGAGAGGTACCCAGAAAGTGGCAATCGCTAACTTTATTTCAAGGGAGAAAACCTAGTCAGACAGCTGTGCCTAGCTGCAAGGGATGCTGGCAAATATAGTCTAGCTTTCTATTTGTGGCCACAAATCTATAACCGTGGAAGAAGGGCAAAATTTGATCTCTTCCACACTCAGTTTACTTCTTTGTAAAATTATAGGTAATAATATGTTATCCATGAAATTTATTTAGATTAAAAGCAAAGTATTCATGTAACACTTTGCACAGTCTTGGCATGTTTAAGGTGCTAATATGGGGAGAGTGAGGAGGAAGAAGATGAGGAAAGGGGGTTGGTGAGAGGAGAAACTGTGTGGTGGGAGACCTGGTCCTGGGTGACTTTGGATGAGTCACTTATCTTGAGTGGCCTTGAATGAGTCATCTATACTCCCTCTGAGCCTCAGTTTCTTCACCTATGAAATGGAGTATTAGACTCTTAATTTATGGGTTTTGGTATCTTTGCATTATTATCTGCTTATGTTTTGGGTGATTACTAGACTGACTCCCTTGAGGACAGAGTTCATTTCGTTTACCCATGATCGCAGTGCTGGGCTACCTCTCTGCAAAGCTGATACCTTCCAGTCCTGTTTATTCCACCTCTATCCCCACCCTCAGGCCCATGATGCTATCCAAGTCACCCAGGGTGCTGGAAAAACAATTTGATACCTGTGTACCTATCACATCTAAATGTTAAAAGTGCTCATTCCATCTGGAGTCCATTTGACCATAAAGGTCTGGAGGTGGAAATTTTGTATTTAGCAATTACAGGAATTTTAGAGCTGGAAGGCTGCCCTAAAGTCCTCAGATCCCACTGCAGAGTCCTTCCCTACTGAGACTGTTTGGAGGGTGTGCCCCAGAGGGTCATCAGTTTTCCATGAGAAAAGAGATTAATTTCATTTTTTTCCTCTTCCAATTTATATTTGCCATCAAAGAATTCTTGTTGATGAAATTCAGGAAACCTCTCTGTTTCCTCCTGTACTCAACTCCCAACTAACACATTCATACTCACACATTCTAGTTAGGGAGCAATAAGGGAGCTCAGCCTTGGAGAAGGCAATGGCACCCCACTCCAGTACTCTTGCCTGGAAAATCCCATGGATGGAGGAGCCTGGTGGGCTGCAGTCCATGGAGTCACTAAGAGTCAGACATGACTGAGCGACTTCACTTTCACTTTTCACTTTCCTGCATTGGAGAAGGAAATGGCAACCCACTCCAGTGTTCTTGCCTGGAGAATCCCAGGGACAGGGGAGCCTGGTGGGCTGCCATCTATGGGGTCACACAGAGTCGGACACGACTTAAGTGACTTAGCAGCAAGGGAGCTCAGCCNTAGCTATTTCAATAGTCCACTGCATCAGTAAAAAATTTCAGCCATCAAGGTGTGTAAAACTGTACTGATGCTGTACATTTAAAAAATATACAAAATAAAATAATAATAGAATTTCTCATATTTAAAAGCTGTCCATTTGGATATTGATTAATCTTGTGTCCTACCTTGGAGATCAATGATTTAGAATTTAGACTTAATCAGATCTTAGGAAAAATCATGACCACATAGTTACTTAACTATTCTAGATTACATCTCATTGTGCTAGTTTGGATAGCTAATCACTGTACAAAAAGATCCAGTTATATAGTGGCTCAAACACTGTAGACATTTATTTCTCATTCTGTTAGCAATTTAGGCCAGGTGTTCAGGTGGGCTGGAGGCACTCTCCCATGAGATATCTCAGGGAATTTGTTCCTTCTCTCTTGGGACTCTGCTTTCCCCAAGGATCTTCATATCATCTGCAGCTGGTCCATGGAAGAGAAAACAGAGAGTCAAGGATACACCCTCATCATCTTAGAGAGGTACCCAGAAAGTGGCAATCGCTAACTTTATTTCAAGGGAGAAAACCTAGTCAGACAGCTGTGCCTAGCTGCAAGGGATGCTGGCAAATATAGTCTAGCTTTCTATTTGTGGCCACAAATCTATAACCGTGGAAGAAGGGCAAAATTTGATCTCTTCCACACTCAGTTTACTTCTTTGTAAAATTATAGGTAATAATATGTTATCCATGAAATTTATTTAGATTAAAAGCAAAGTATTCATGTAACACTTTGCACAGTCTTGGCATGTTTAAGGTGCTAATATGGGGAGAGTGAGGAGGAAGAAGATGAGGAAAGGGGGTTGGTGAGAGGAGAAACTGTGTGGTGGGAGACCTGGTCCTGGGTGACTTTGGATGAGTCACTTATCTTGAGTGGCCTTGAATGAGTCATCTATACTCCCTCTGAGCCTCAGTTTCTTCACCTATGAAATGGAGTATTAGACTCTTAATTTATGGGTTTTGGTATCTTTGCATTATTATCTGCTTATGTTTTGGGTGATTACTAGACTGACTCCCTTGAGGACAGAGTTCATTTCGTTTACCCATGATCGCAGTGCTGGGCTACCTCTCTGCAAAGCTGATACCTTCCAGTCCTGTTTATTCCACCTCTATCCCCACCCTCAGGCCCATGATGCTATCCAAGTCACCCAGGGTGCTGGAAAAACAATTTGATACCTGTGTACCTATCACATCTAAATGTTAAAAGTGCTCATTCCATCTGGAGTCCATTTGACCATAAAGGTCTGGAGGTGGAAATTTTGTATTTAGCAATTACAGGAATTTTAGAGCTGGAAGGCTGCCCTAAAGTCCTCAGATCCCACTGCAGAGTCCTTCCCTACTGAGACTGTTTGGAGGGTGTGCCCCAGAGGGTCATCAGTTTTCCATGAGAAAAGAGATTAATTTCATTTTTTTCCTCTTCCAATTTATATTTGCCATCAAAGAATTCTTGTTGATGAAATTCAGGAAACCTCTCTGTTTCCTCCTGTACTCAACTCCCAACTAACACATTCATACTCACACATTCTAGTTAGGGAGCAATAAGGGAGCTCAGCCTTGGAGAAGGCAATGGCACCCCACTCCAGTACTCTTGCCTGGAAAATCCCATGGATGGAGGAGCCTGGTGGGCTGCAGTCCATGGAGTCACTAAGAGTCAGACATGACTGAGCGACTTCACTTTCACTTTTCACTTTCCTGCATTGGAGAAGGAAATGGCAACCCACTCCAGTGTTCTTGCCTGGAGAATCCCAGGGACAGGGGAGCCTGGTGGGCTGCCATCTATGGGGTCACACAGAGTCGGACACGACTTAAGTGACTTAGCAGCAAGGGAGCTCAGCCTAGTGCTCTGTGACAACCTAGAAGGCTGGGAGGGAGATTCAAGAGGGAGGGGACATGTGTATTCCTATGGCTGACTCATACTGATGCATGGCAGAAACCGACACAGTAATGTAAAGCAATTATCCTCCAAATAAAAATAAATTTTAAAAAAGAACGATGGCTATGAAAAAAAAAAGCCATACTTCCTGTAGTGCCAGATGGCTCACCTACATGTGTGTGTGTGTGGACCTTCCATACGGCCCAGAATCCACAGGAAGAAGAGAAAAATTAACAGAAGGGCAGAATACAAACATTGATATTATTAGCTGGTACGTATTGCTGAAAGACACATCTTCCAAAAGGAAATATCTTGTCACAATCTTACTTTGTTGACTAGGGCCAGGGCTGAATCATTTACAGAGAAGGCTTTCACATCCATCATCTTTATTTGAGAACCATTAGCAAAGAAGCTGGAGAAGGCAATGGCAACCCACTCCAGTACTCTTGCCTGGAAAATCCCCTGGACAGAGAAGCCTGGTGGGTGGCCCTCTATGGGGTTGCACAGAGTCGGACACGACTGAAGCGACTTAGCAGCAGCAGCAGCAGCAAAGAAGTGGAAACTTGGAGAGGTTGTGACTTGTCAAGGGTCAAACAACGAAGATGTGGGAGAGAAAGGACTGGTATTCAGCTCTTTGGGCTCTTGATCAACATTCTTTCCCGACTCAAAGCTACTTTAAAATGCAAAGTTTTTCATATCAGATATTTCCCTTTCCAAATGAAGAACTCATCAATGATGCAGGAAAATTGTTTAGGTTTGTTGGCAGAACTTTCTTCCCAAATTTTCATCCTAACCACAGTATTTATAGAGAGTCAATTGCCAGGCTGACAGTGTTTACTGCAAATTATAAATATTTCCACCTGCCTCTTAACTGCACCTGTGAAATCTACATGATGCCATTGTCATAATTCAGTCAATGACAGATATAAGTAGCCTGTTCCTATCTGCGCTCATCCTCCTATACTCCCCACTGTCTTCCCCCACCCCTCTTTCATTGCAAGTAGGAAACAGGAAAATATGGCTATGGGTAAAGCGATGAGATGGGAATGCAACATTTGCTAGTATATCTTTCATTAGCAAAGTTAAAACAATTCACACAGATGGCAAGGTCATCAGTACTCTGCCAATTTATTTTAAAAGAGTCATTTTCTATAATTCAGATGTAGGGCTGGGCTAAATGTCAACTCTAATAAGGTAGAAAATTCTTACAGTGGAAAACTCTGTGTGCATGTGTTTCTAACGAACTCTGAGGACCCACTGTGCATTGCTTTATTTAGAGATCATTTTTTATTTTGTTTCCTGCATAATGAATAGGCTCAGTTCCAATCTCAAAGGCAAATACATATGGAGATATAAAGAAAAAAATGGGTGGAGGGAAGCAATTTAATATATGACAGTGTCTCTCTCAACTAATGAATAATTAAATTTTGGATTTGTTGTCTGTCCAACAAAAATGGAAATATAGGCAGATGCTGAGGGAAGTGTGACCATGGCATGTTAATGATGGATTAAATGAAACATTGTATTGTTCTATTATTATTGTGTGAAGCTGGGTGTAAAAGAAGAGCATGAATTTAAGGAGGCAGAACGTCCCAAGGAGATTAAGGGGCTCTATAGTTTTGGGCTCTTGCCTTGCAAATGAATCTCATTTGGCCAGAGGCAAAATTTTATTCTCTTTTATTATACTGTTCTCTGCACCCTAACCCCACACTCCTTTGCAACCTATCTCATGCTCCACAGTCCTTCCCAGTCTTCTGATCAAGATTCGAGTAGCTAAATTAAAGGACTGGTTAAAATTTTTGATTTTTAAATAAAAAAACCTACTCTTTGATGCCAAATAAATGCATAATTTAGAAAATAAAGAATCAGTACTAGTTTTCATATTAACTGGATGGGTCTTAGCAACGCTATTCATAGTAGCTTCAGACTAGAAACTACCCACATGCTCATCAACAGAAGAATAAATCAATTACAGCATATTCGACCAATGCAATTCTACGTATCAGTAAGAATGAGTGATCTCTAACTTCTTACTACCATAAGGATGAATATCCTGTGAACACTGTTGAACCAAATGAGCTGGCTCCAAACGAGAACATATCATGTGAATTAATTTATAGACAAAGAGTACAAAAAATGGAAAAACCTATCTGTCCTGTTAGAAGCAAGTTTATCTTTTTAGTTAGTAGTGATCAAAAGACAGCAGAGAAAGGGCTTCCTAGGTGTATGTAATAAATTACTTTTGAATTTGAATGCTGGGTACACAGGTATATTCTGTTCAGACCATGAAGATTCATCAAGCTGTTCACTTTGTGTTTTCTGTATCTCTAACTCAATTTTAAAAAATTCAAAATTTAACTGGGTGGATTCTCAAAATAATAACTTTAACAAAGAGACTTAGCAAATTATAACCTGTATACATCAGGGACCCCAGATGGATCAGCCTTGGTAAAAACACAGTCCAACAAAGAAGTAGGGCCTAATAAGCAACAGTAATTCAAATGCATGTTGAACTTTCCTTTCCTTTCTTCTCTTCTGCTGCTCTGTTCTGGAGCCTCTAGCTTTTTCAAGTGTAATCTCTCTCCTTCCAGCTCAACTTTGAGTCCCAGGTCGTCATGGTTGTTCCCCTGACTCTCTCTTGCTTTTCCAGTCTTGTCTATTTCAATTCATTCTCCTTCTTCCTTGTTATTCTGAACTCCATATGATGCTGCTTCTGTATTAAAATGGGATAAAATAAGCTATATTAAACCATAATAATAAGCCTTTTGAGGAGAGAATTCTGAAGGTCAAGGGAAAAAGTTGGGCAGTAACGACTTTTTAAAGGTCTCATCTTATCAAGGGAAGCAACAACGGGGGATTACAAGGCTTTACTTGTAGAAACTGCTTGTATCTTATTTGATAAAAATCAGAGGGAAAACATAAGTTTGCTTATGACTTTTGGGTGAAGGAAGACAACCACTAGTATAGTAAGCACCTGCAAATTAGTGAAGGGGAGAAAAAAATGAGGAGTAATATGATGAAGCCAGTAAAGAGAAAAAGATGAAACAAAGCACAGTTATATGCATAAGGTGAGATGAAATAAGTTAGGTCAGTCCTTGGCTGGACTACAGCAGTTATCTTCTGATTGCCCTCTCTGCCACAGTCTGACCTGTCATATACTCAACATTTATGGCACAGTGGCACAGCCATGGCAATCTATTCAAAACAGAAATCTGGTTGCCATATCCTTCCCCAGGTGCCCTGGTCCTGTCCCTTGAGCCATCCACTGGATAAAGTCCAAGCCTGCCATGCAAAAATCTACCTACCTTACAGCTTACCTTCTTCTCCATCTTGAAACCTATTGCTTTTCTGCCCAGTACATTCTTCCTTCTAGGAATTGCTACCCACCCACTTCCCCCCACCATCTCTTCCCCACATGGCCATCTTGTAAGCAGTGCTGTTCATGCAAACTTTGACCACAGCGGATTGGCTTTGATTGACAAAATAAGGACTATGTTAGTTCTTTCTCTGAGTCACACCTNCCCCCCACCATCTCTTCCCCACATGGCCATCTTGTAAGCAGTGCTGTTCATGCAAACTTTGACCACAGCGGATTGGTTTTGATTGACAAAATAAGGACTATATTAGTTCTTTCTCTGAGTCACACCTCCTCTGCTACAGTTGATTGGTTCAGAAGGGGACATCTGGTCATAGTGAGTGAATTGCAATCCTTCTGTAAGACATTTTGGAACTGGAACAGAGAAGGAGAAATGAGTGTTTTCCAGTAGTTCAAACTGTCATATTTAAATTTTAAGAACCATGTCAGTGATG
Organism: Neotragus pygmaeus; assembly: GCA_006410875.1. Classification (NCBI taxonomy): domain Eukaryota; kingdom Metazoa; phylum Chordata; class Mammalia; order Artiodactyla; family Bovidae; genus Neotragus; species Neotragus pygmaeus. The sequence continues at coordinate 61,700 of SJYV01030163.1, forward strand.
TTTCCTGACATCTGGAACTGGAACAGGTGAGGAGGATGAGAGAGTAGGAGGGAGAGAGAGGAAAACGAGGGAGAGACACAGACAGATACCAGAAGAAAGCAGAGCTGAAGCCAGAAGCTCTGGCCAGTGTTCAGGTTCTTTATACCTTTTTTTAAAGACCTGCCATTTCATTGGAGTCTATAAGATAGCCCAGTATTCTTAACATAAACTTCTGTTCCTTTTAACCAAGTGTCCCGTTACTTCTAAAATTAACAAGTTGCTTTTACTTCTTCACATTAAAGTCCAATGGTGTGCTTATAAACTGGTTTTCTAATACACAAAAATGTCCTTATTTGTAGCATTTGCCAGTTTCCATCGTATAAATATTCCTACAATAGCCACCTTCAAGCCACCAAAGCTTTAACAACTGGAAACTTTTTTTTAAAAATTTTATTGAAGTATAGTTGATTTACAATGTTGTGTTAAATTCTACTGTACAGCAAAGTGGTTCAGGTATACATATATACATTCTTTTTCATATTTTTAAATTATGGTTTATCACAGGACTTCGAATATAGCAACTGGAAATTCTTGACTGTCTCCAACCAGCTTATGCAGAAGACCCAGCACAGTATACCACCACAGTGCCACCAAGTTTTCACATCCCTGTCTTTGTTCACGATGTTCTCTCATCCTGTAATGCCCACCCCATCAGCTCTCTTCCTCAGTGTCTTACTTTCTCATTTCCTGTACTACTTCTGCCAGGAAGCCTTCTCGCGCTCCCTCCACCCTCCCTTAGGTTTGCCACCTAGGTTCAGCCACATGGTGCTAAGCTGAAATGTATGTGACTGTGTGCCTCTCTAGTCTACAAATGCCCATCCTAATCCTCTCTGTAGCCCCTGTGCCAACTCAGAGCTTGCCATATAGGATTGATGGGGAAGAGACTGGGTAGTGCTGGGTGCTGTTTGGCAAGACATCTCTGGCTGAGACAGGGCAGAAAGGGTCTGAGTGGTCAGAGTTCAGCATGAGACCTTAGGGGACCTGGAGGCGTGGATGCTCAACTAACCTCAGCCCTGGATGATGCTTCAGATCAAGACGGCTCTGCTGAAATTGAGGGGAGCACTAACAAATCCAGTAAATAAATAATTATCAGGACTTCCGTGTTGGTACAGGGGATAAGAATCTGCTAGCTAATGCAGGGGGTATGGGTTTGATTCCTGGTCTGGGAAGATTCCCCATGCTACAGAGCAACCAAGCCTGTATGCCACAACTACAAAGCCAGCGCCTTAGAGCCCGTGCTCCACAACAGAAGCCACTGTGATGACAAGCCTGTGCTCGGCAATGGAGAGCAGCCCCTACTGCTGCAACTAGAGAAAGCTCGTATGCAACAACTAAAACCCGGTGCAGCCCCAAAATAAATCAATTAATTAAAAAAATTGTCAGATGGAGCTTGACTATTACACTGGGAAAATAGCCATCGTCACAATAAAAAGTAACACCAGACTCCCCTGGAACAATTAGACTCTAGGTGCTAAAAAAAAAGAAAAAAAAAAATCAGGCTTTGTGGCCAAATACATAAGATAAAAAAAGAACCACGGCTCAGCCTTTCTTCAAGGGCTGTCTGTGGCCCTTCCTCATCTGTGAGGTGGTAGCCAGCTAGTCTGACTTACAGCAGCTCCGGTAGGACTTCTCTTTATAACATTTTGTTGCTAATAAATCATGAAGTGATTCTTAGTATTTAGATAGCTCAATTTATACTTTTACAAAACAATTTTTCACGAGGCTCCCCATATTAACGCCAAGTTTTTTAAAGCTAGCAGTCATGATTGTATCTATCTATATGTAGTATTCCTTTGTGTGTCTCACTGTACATCAGAGTCAGCCTTTCTCCTTGAATGCTCATCTGAGCTAATACCAAAGTGCCTTCTCTTCGTGTGGAGTGGACAGCTGAGTGCCTGGAGGCTGAGAAGCTGAAGATAGTGTTCACTCAGGCACACTCCTGTGGCTAAAAGTTTTGAAATATGTTGGTTCTTCCTTCATATCTCAATTGAGTATTATACGAGACCCCTAAACTGTGCCCAATTACTGTTTAGCTGGAATAATTAATTCTACATTTGAATGGAATTCCCTTTAGGCTCCAAACAGATGCCTTATTATGCTGCTGCTGCTACGGCTGCTGCTAAGTCGCTTCAGTCGTGTCCGACTCTGTGCGACCCCATAGACGGCAGCCCACTAGGCTCCTCTGTCCCTGGAATTCTCCAGGCAAGAATACTGGAGTGGGTTGCCATTTCCTTCTCCAATGCATGAAAGGGAAAAGTGAAAGTGAAGTCGCTCAGTTGTGTCCGACTCTTCACGACCCCATGGACTACAGCCTACCAGGCTCTGCTGTCCATGGGATTTTCCAGGCAAGAGTACTGGAGTGGGGTGCCATCTTATTATGCTAAGATAGCTTAAACTTGTAGCTCTAGTCCTGAAGAGCATTTCAGAGGAGAAGGGGGCTTTTGCTCCTTAGTCATGTTAATTATGAAAAATGATCACTGTCAGAGACTTTTACCTTGGTGAGATGGTTGTGCAGGTGGGTTTTGGTCAGAATCTGCTTAAGAAGAAATAGCAAGAGAGTGAGTGAATCAGTGATCTTAAACCAAAAACATTCCCTTGTTGACAAGGTTATTTTCCAAAGTGATGATGCCATATTCACACTTGGAATCTCGTGCTGGATTGAAAGCGTTCACCTATGAAATATTTATCTCCAGAGCTTGCCCAGTCATTGTCATGAATGTTCACGTGTGATGACAGAAGCATCACTGTGTTATTCTGCATGATGCCAGTACCGAATTGAATCTTGAAGACAGAGTTCTGGGTGGAGTAGAAGAATAGCTTTTGCTAGGCAAAGGGAGATGCAACAGTGTCCCTGAAAAACTGTGTCCCTATCTGGGAGGATTTGGTGAGGAGTTTTATAGCAGTGGTTCACGGGTGGGCTTGCTAATGAGGATTAGGGTGTCTCAGGCTCTTTATTCCTTTAATCTGGTCTCAGGTGGTCTCCTATTGAGATTTTCCAGGTTATCATACTATGACCTTCTTTGGAATGAAGGGGCTTCCCTGGTGACTCAGATGGTAAAGAATCTGCCTGCAATGCTGGAAATCTGGGTTCAATCCCTGGGCTAGGCAAATCCTCGGNTCTCAGGTGGTCTCCTGTTGAGATTTTCCAGGTTATCATACTATGACCTTCTTTGGAATGAAGGGGCTTCCCTGGTGACTCAGATGGTAAAGAATCTGCCTGCAATGCTGGAAATCTGGGTTCGATCCCTGGGCTAGGCAAATCCTCGGGAGAAGGGAATGGCTACCCACTCCAGTATTCTTGCCTGGAGAATTCCATGGACAGAGGAGCCTAGTGGGCTACAGGCCATGGGTTGCCAAGAGTTGGACACAACTGAATGACTAACACTTTCACTTTCACTGGGATGAAGAATGCTAATGTTTTCCATTTGTTGGGGGTGTCTTAGTTCCCTGGTAGCTGGGCTTCCCTGGTGGCTCAGACAGTATAGAATCTGACTCAGTGCAGGAGATACAAGTTTGATCCCTGGGTCCGGAAGATCCCTGGAGAAGGATATGGCTAACCACTCCAGTATCGTTGCCTGGAGAATTCCATGGACAGAGGAGCCTCATGGGATAGTCCATGGGGTCGCAAAGGATCAGACACAACTGAGCAGCTAACACTTTAGTTCTATAAAGGAGCTCAAATGCATTGTTCTGTGTATCCCTCGAGGTGGAACAAGGACCCCGCCCCCAGGCTGCATATTGTTTCCTGGTTGCCCTTCCCTTGTCTCCCCATCCCCCTCCCCTCCCTGATTAGCAACTGTTCGAATCTGTCCTTTAGAACTCAAGGAAGGACATGGATGCTTTAGTCTATTCGGGACAAACAGGACACAGGGCACACGGACAGGCTTGCATGCCCAGGAGCCCCACAGGGTCCTGCTTGCTTATATGCCCACACCCACACCACTGGTGAGGGACAGATGGTGGAGCCACTGTCTAGTGTATCTTGGAAGCTGGAACGTGCACATGGAGTGTCTACACTGCATTTGGATTACTTAGGTGAACTGGAAAAGCAACCAGACCAGCATAGTAGTAGGCTTTCCCAGTGGGGGTGATGCCTCTTGTAACCATGGACATCCCATTAGTATGAAGGTGCATGAGTCATGAGCCTTCACCATCATCAGCCACTCTCCTGCACGAGTGTTCCTTCTATACCATCTCTAAGGGCCCTACGAGAACCTTAAAGAGAGAGAAGGCAAGTTTTTTTTTTTTTTTTTTTTTTTTTACTATAATCCTGATGTATGAATATAAGCAGTGAGTGCTATCTCCTTACCAAAGTTCAATATTCATCTATTCAGGGAACATTTATAGAGAGCTTTCCATGTGTGAACACCATATCAGGCAAGCAATTCAGTATGAGAGAAACAGAAAGAGCCCCAGTGTTTGTGGCATTCAGTCCAGTGAACAAATATTCACACAAATCAATGTGTACTTTGTTAGTGCTTTACTCCTTTCCACCTCAAGTTGAGATCCAGGATGGGAACCAGGCCCATTTCATCTTTGGACCCCAGGGCCCAGCCCAGCATCTGCTGGAGTGAATGCTGAGTCCGCTGAATGGCCCATTCTCAGGCTAATGTCACCTTCTGTGAGGGAAGCTCTTGGGCCCCTGCACTGTGGGCTGGTGCTCACTGGTGCTGGTCTGGCTGCTCTCTGTGGCTGAGGCCAGAAAGGGTCCAGCCCAGGGTACCAAAGGCAAATGAATATAAAGCATCACCTGAAATGTTTACCAGGGGCTTCCCAGGTGGCACAGTGGTAAAGAATCTGCCTGCCAATGCAGGAGATGCAAGAGATGCTGAAACCCTTTACCTCAGATTGGGACTTGAACCCACGTGCTGGGACTCAAACTCATATGGTTGGAACTTGAACCCAGCCAAAACCCTGTTTGGGACACGAACTCACATGGCTGGGACTTAGACCCAGCCAAAACCAATGGTACCTGGTTTCAGGACCTAATGAAGCTCAGGTTCTTGATGTCTCATCACAGAAAGAATTCAATGAGAGAGAAAGTGATAAGTAAGAAGTGGATTTATGCAGATTCACAGAGAAGTACACTCCACAGACAGTGCAGACCATTGCAGCAAAAAGTGGCTGGTTAGTTTTTATAGGCTGGTAATTTCATATGCTAATGAGTGGGAGGATTATCTCATCTATTTTGGGGGAAGGGGTGGAGATTTGCAGGAATTGGGCCACCACTCACTCCTTGGTCTTTTGACACTGTCTTGGCACTGTCTTGGCACCTCTGGGTGTGTCATTTAGCTTGCTGATTGAGAATCAGGGTCTAGACTTGTCTGCCATCTTGGTTCCATTTGATTCTGATCAGTTTACATTGTGTCCTTGGGCCATGTTGTTCTTTCAAAAGTTGTGCCCTGCCCTGTTCCCTCCTGTTACAATGTGGGTTCAATCCCTGGGTTAGAAAGATCCCCTAGAGTAGGAACTGACAACCCACTTCAGTAATTTTGCTTGGAGAATTCCATAGACAGAGGAGCCTGGCAGACTACAGTCCATGCGTTGGACAAAGAGTTGGACAAAACTGAGCACGCACGTACAAAATGTTTAACACATATTAGGTGCTCACAAATGATTTCCATGGCTGGTGATGTTGTTAATCCTAAGTATTTTGTAGTGATGTTAAATTCTTAAGTATCCTTGCTGCTATCTAAAGTCTTAGTAGAAAAATACACTGAAAGTATTACAAAATGGAATAAGGCAATTTCCAAATGACATTAATGATTTAGCTTTACATTCTTGGATTTTGATTTCTTCATGAAGAAAATGATGGAATATGTAATTGTTCCAACATGTATCTCAGACTTCGTTGACCAATTTGTAAACTTCAGCCTCTAAGCTCAACCTCTAAATTGATCCGTTTTCTGGTTTCTCTTAAGAAACTGAGTCAGCATTTCGTCTTGCCATCATTAGATCCCCATCTAGTGGTCGTAACAGCCAATTACATATCTTTACGTCTTTATTTTTGGTCCCTAGAAAAAAATGGGGAAAGTAAAAACGAATGCTGAGGATGAATACCACCAAGACAATTCATGATTTGAGTTTTGAGTTGGCTCTTGAAATACAGTGACAAATATAGATTGCTAAAGAATAATTGGATGAATTTTTTAGGGTGGAAGTATGCCATACTCTAAAGTTCTGAATTGAGAAGGAAGTGAGCTTGGCATTCTTGGGCCAAGAAAACAATTGTTTTGGTGGAGTGGAAGGTCTGTGTAATGACATGACTGATAGGGATCTGGAACAGTGGACAGGAGAGTTTGGTTCTGACATGACAGTTTCCTAAGATGGCAGATTTCTGTCATTGAATCAGGGGCCTGAGTCAGTGGGGTTCCCAGGCACATTCTCAAAAGCAATGTGAACCTGAATTCTTCCTCTCTGGGCTTAGAGACAGATGACTGGTGCTTTTCTTAAAGGTTCTTATAGAGCTGTCACCTTTCTCCCTACTTCTCTGAAGGCTGTGTGGCATGGGGGTTAAATGTGTGGGTTTGGAAATCTTGTAAGTCACTTTGTATTCTTGAGAAAGGTATTAACTTCAGTTTCCTTATTTGTAAAATGGCAAGAGGCTGCTGGGTGCAGACAGGAATAGTACGTACTCCATAGAGTTGATATGAAGATTAAATAGTGTAGCCTGTGCATAGAACCTAGTATAATGCTTGGTGCAAAACAGGTGCCCAATAAGCAAAATCAGCGTCAGAGCTTTTCTCTCTCCCCTGCATCACTTTATTTCCCTCTGCTCTGTATCTCTTTACAAAGATCTCTTTTGTGTCATACTTGTGTAAGAAGATGTTAAACACAACTGGTCTGAAAGTTTTAGGGCAAGTACCAGAAGCCAAGAACTTCACCTGCAACACTACAAGCACGGAGACTATGAAACCAGCTGCGGTCCTTTGCTCATCAGCACCTGAGCAGGTCCGTGAGGAAAGGCCAAGAATACACAGGGCGTTTCAAAGGCTGGTAGAGAGCTGCCAATGTGCTGTGTGTCTCCACCTGCCCCACCCCCAGCGAGGAGGCAGGCTTTCCCTTCACCTCAAGCCAAAGAGAAAGGAACTGCCTGAGAAAACGCTCCTGGAAATCTGACATGGGTTCTCTGAAGTTTGAAGAGCCAGCTGTAAGTCAGCTGAAAAGAACTTTTTTCAAGAAGACATTCTGCCAGAGTGAGGCATCTACAGCAGGAAGGGGCTGGAGATACTTTGTTGAAAACAGAACCTGAGTTGGGAGTGGGGGGCAGGAAGCTTGTAAACAGTCAGCTGAAGGACCAGCCACACCAGGGTTCTATGGTCTCCAGGCAGAGGGTTCTCAGAAGAACCCATAGCATTTTATATATATATATATATATATATATATATATATAATACATATATGATATATATGATATCCACATATCATATATTTCTTTCTATATATATAAATATAAATATATATATATATATATAATAGTAGGTCCTTGCTATTTATCTGTTTTATATATAGTAGTGTGTATCAGTTAATCCTAAACTTCTAATTTATCCCTCCCTACTCGGCTGTTTCCCCTTTGGTAACCATATGTTTGTGTTCTATGCCTATGAGTCTATTTCTGTTTTGTAATAAGTTCATTTGTTTCATCTTTTTAGATTTCACATGTGAGTGATATCACATGATATTTGTCTTTGACTTACTTCACTCTGTATGATAATCTCTAGGTCCATCAATGTTGCTACAAAATGGCATTATTTAATTATTTTATTATGGCTAACAATTCCATTGTAGATAGATAGAAAGATAGATGATAGATAGATAGATCACATCTCCTTTTGGAGGTCAATATTCTTGGGTGAATTTGAATAAAATTCTACCCGAATAAAATACTAAATCCAAGGAATCTTTATCGGGTGTGATGGAAGTGGCAGAATTGGGCAACAATGACCTTGGGAACTCTCTCTAGGTTGTCTGGTCAGCAAGTCAGCTGGGATTTGGGGCACCCCTTCTCCAGTGGTCAGTGGGACGTGCCTGTGGCACCCTCCCATGAGTAGACAGGGCTGCAGTATGCCATGGGCCCACGGTCTGTAGGTGCTGGCTGCCAGCTTATTCAGCAAGCTCCCAAGAAGAGCTGGCACCCAAATCCACACTGCCAGCACCCAAATCCACAATCCAACTGATGACCAATCAGTTGATTTGCAGACTTGCCCTGAAAGAAGGGGGAGCATTTTGGGGCCAGGTCCCTGTCCTGAAACACAAAACCACATAGGGAGGTCACCTGTAATGCTCTGGTCTTGCCCATCTCTTGTAAGGACAACGGGAGGGAAAAAGACCTATATTTTCTTTTTTCTTGCAGATCCTCATTTTGTAAGTTTCCTCCTTTTTCTGTTTACTCTATTGATCTTTTCTAATGAAATGCACCCAACCCCTGAAACATGACTTTGAAGGAAACTAGCTGTCTCACGTGACAATGGGTTCAGTTCAGTTCAGTCGCTCAGTCATGTCCGACTCTTTGCGACCCTATGAATCGCAGCACTCCAAGCCTCCCTGTCCATCACCAACTCCTGGAGTTCACTCAAACTCATGCCCATCAAGTCAGTGATGCCATCCAGNGTTCAGTTCAGTTCAGTCGCTCAGTCATGTCCGACTCTTTGCGACCCTATGAATCGCAGCACTCCAAGCCTCCCTGTCCATCACCAACTCCTGGAGTTCACTCAAACTCATGCCCATCAAGTCAGTGATGCCATCCAGCCATCTCATCCTCTGTTGTCCCCTTCTCTTCCTGCCCCCAATCCCTCCTAGCATCAGGGTCTTTTCCAATGAGTCAACGCTTCGCATGAGGCGGCCAGAGTATTGGAGTTTCAGCTTCAGCATCAGTCCTTCCAATGAACACCCAGGACTGATGACAATGGGTTAGTGTTAACTAAAAAGGTGATTTCTTATTATCTACCACTCTACCAATTTTCTGCCAAATGGTTTGACCTGCATAAAGATTGAGAGGGCAGGTTGCTCAGATCTGTGGGTGACATGAACCTGGGAGAGAGATGGGTAGAGATAGAGAATACCTGGATGGCAGAACACAAATTCTTAAAGATTTCAACATATACACAAAGAGAAAGTATAGCAAGGTCAAATATAAATTCATTCATGTTAAAATATTGCAAAGTACAAATGGGAGAACTTATCTTAATAGGGATTCATGTGAAAAATAACTGACAGTTTAGTAGCTGCAAGCTCCAAATGAACCATAGTATAATGCAGTCGACAAAGAAGTTAGTTCAACCTTAGGTGTTGGGAAAAACAGGAACAGTTAGCTCCCCAAGTTCACTGGCTGGCCCAGATCTGCAATATCCTACTCTCCTGGGAGCCATGTTTTAAAAAGGTCAATGACAACTTGATGAGGAGTAAGAATAATAGGGTTGTATCTCATGAAGAAAAGTTTAAAGAACTGACTTCCCTGGTGCCTCAGACAGTAAAGCATCTGTCTACAATGTGGGAGACCTGGGTTCGAACCCTGGGTCAGGAAGATCCCCTGGAGAAGGAAATGGCAATCCACTCCAGTACTACTGCCTGGAAAATCCCATCCATGGGGTCGCAAAGAGTCAGACACGACTGAGCAACTTCACACTATCTCATGAAGAAAAGTTTAAAGAACTGAATATATTTAGCTTGAAGACAACAAGATTTCATTGTCACATAATGGCTCTTTTTAAAATTTGGAAGGCTATTTTCTAATCACTCAATAAAACATCCATGGTTATATTGAAGAAAAAAAATAGTTGTTTTTTTTTTTTTCCATGGAGTGGAACTATACAAATTGATTAAAGTCACAAGAAAATGATTGTTAAAACCAAAGAAAAAACAAAACAACAATATGCTGAAGGACCAGAATTTTTCCAAAATTTTGATAAATTTCTTCACAGAGAAGTGTCCTCCCCTAGTGATGGGGTCTTGAAAGCAGAGACTGGGGGCTAGGCCTCACAGAGGAGAGTCCTGGAAGGAAGGTCTCTGAGTTGTGCCAAGTGCTTGTGGCAGAGATTGCTAGTTGCCTATCCAATGTAAATACATTCTCCCTTTATTTTCAAAAAAATAGAGAACCATGATTCTACATGAGGCAGCAATACCCCCAGTCAAAAACTTAATTTCCCAATTCCTTCCGGTTAAATAGGGTCACATATCTAAGTTCAGGACAAAAACTTGTGAATGGAAGGGATTTGCATGACTTCTGGGAAGACTAATTAAGGAGAATTGACTAGCTGGGAAGTATACTTTTTTGCCCTTTCTCCTTTCCTCTGCTAGATGCAATGGCTGGCTCTCCAGCAGCCATATTGGACCACAATATGACATTGAGTATAGAAGTTATGCTCCAGGATGGTATAGCAAAAAGATAAAAAAAGAAGCATGAGTAACTAATTTTGACAGATCTGATGTTCAGTACATATGTAATTGGATGTTTATTATGCTTCAGGCAGTGTTCTAAGCAGTTGGCGAACAAAACATAAGATCTGTCCCCATCAATCTTAAACAAGTGAGGGAACCAGGGATGCTTACTATATTATACAAACTCTGGGGGTGTGGGGCATTTACATGGAATGAAATGAGGCCCTCTGACCTTGTACAAAGGAGTAGTCCTGATGGGAGCTTCCATTGTAGTAGTGTACTTTGAATCTTGATTGGATAGCTAAGAACAGTGAGATATACAGATATTCAGTTATTTCCCAAGACCACTCAAAAGGTTGGGATTCAATCCTAGGTGTGTCTGATTCCAAGACACACCTTTATTAACCACGTATTTCAACTGGTTCAAAGGCAGTAGGAGAAGGGCAGAAGCATATGTAGAGAAACAGAAAAAGAACCAGGAGATATGACATTTTAGAAGTACAAGAGAGGGAGGCAGAGAATTACAAGAAAAAGGAGGGATAAAGAGAAGTTAAGGAAGATGAAGACTGATAACAGGCAAGGGGATTTGGGGAGTACTCATTCTTGACCTTTAAGAGATCAATTTTAGTAAGAACATTCCTAGCCTACTTTAATTCTCTAAACTTGAATTTTTTTTCTCTCATAACAGGTTTATAAAATCTTTCATTTTTATATGTCTATTATTGAGATTTATGTTAAAAATAGATTTCAGCAACTGTTCAGTAGTATAATTATTTCTATGACATCAGTAGTACATCCGGTACCAATTTCTTTTGTTGTCAATCTACCAAATGCCACCAAGAATGTCACATTGTACAGTGGTGGCAGCTGTTTTGCAGACATTTAAGTATATAACTGAGATGTTTTTCACAAACAACTTCTTAAATTCACATCCATGGACCTGGAAGGTGTTTGTGCACCATATGCTTCTTTTTCTTCAACTGTTAAGTAATAGATAACATTGTCAAAATCGCTACTGAGAAGTATACATTCTCATTTTATTTTGGTGCGTATGGATACTATGTTTCTAAAAATGTTTCTTCCTATGAATTTGTCTTCATAGTTCAGAAGAAAACTGCCCCTTTGCTTGTCAAGGAACTGTGGTAAGTTGTAATAATCTCCAGAAACTCTTAAGATTTAAAATATATTTCCTAAAATGATCTGAGTTTGAAAGATAAAATGGAAGGAAAGGCCAGGTAAGTCACAGAGTAAACTATTTGGTACTATTCCTCAACCTCATCTTGTCTTCTCCCACGCTTCTCACTGTCTTCTTCACCTCTGTATGCTGACCCCACTGTTGACTAACAAAGATGTACAATTTGAGAGTTGTGAATTAAATTTTATTTGGGACAAAATGAGGACTGCAGCCCCGGAGGCAGCACCTCAGATAGCTCTGAGAAACCACTCCAAAGCAGCAGTGTGGGAAGGTCAATATATAAGGTTTTGGTGAAGGGGGAGTTCAAAACCATGAAGCACTCTTTTTACAAAAGGTTTTTTGTTAGTCATGAGACGGATGTCACCATGAAGGGATTTAGGTCAGTTCAGTCGCTGAGTCATGTCAGACTCTTTGTGACCCCATGGACTGCAGCACACCAGGCCTCCCTGTCCATCACCAACTCCCAGAGTTTACTCAAACTCATGTCCATTGAGTTGGTGATGCCATCCAATCATCTCATCCTCTGTCGTCCCCTTCTCTTCCCACCTTTAATCTTTCCCAGCANGCTGCTGGTTTCACAATAATTCATGTTGGCTGTTTGTTAGGCAACACCGACCCCATGGCTCCTCACAACATGGTCAGTGTTTGAAGGTCTTTAGACCTTCTAACATAATAATATTCAGCAAAACTTGAAGTACCAAGGAAATTTATAAACGAAATAACTAGTAACAGTAACTTGCACTGTACTCAGTTCATTTTAGAAACTATATGAGTGATGACTGAATGAATACTCTGTTGTTCTATGTGTATACATCTATACATATTTACTGATATTAATATGAAATTTAATTGTTAAATACACTGTTGAATCAAATTAATAACTAGTAATTGTGCGTGGTGATTTTTCTGTTGACACAGTAATGCCCTAGTATTTCCTGCTTTCAGCTGAATAATTACAAGGCCCCAACCTCCCACCACACCTTTTGCTGTCTGACTCAGTGATTGAGCTGTACACCAAAGGAATATCATCTGTGAAAAGCAGGTTTTGAGCCCATGTGCCAGATTTTAAGGTACCTGTTTATTGTTGGGAAAGGAGCAGTCATTTACTAAAAATGCTTACAGTTACAGAAAGAATCTGGTTTTCTGTGAGTTAGAAAAATAGTCCCAATACAAATCTGTAATAAGTGTAGAGTAGTTTTAGGCAGGTCAAATAAAACAGCAGAAATCTAGCCCAAAAGCCATGTAGAAAGGAATGGGCTGTGACCATTGGTTCTAAGTCTATAAAAAGGGTAATTACTTTGTCAAGTAGTTCATTTTCTGCCCCATAAAGGCAGCTGTAGATGGGTTATAAATAAATGATGGCTCATAATTCATTAAAAATAAGACGATAGGGAATGATCTAAGGAAGCATGAGTTATAAGGAGAAACTTCCAAATTCAAGAAAGTTTACAGAGGACAAGAACAGCACAAGTCCATCCCCCAAAGTTGAAATAACCAAAAGGAGGCATTTTCCTTCACTAGGGCTGAATTCTTCCAGTCCATCTGCTCTTGGCTCAGTGCTAGGCCTTACCTTTCCTCTGCAGGCATTCTTCCCCCTCAGGTACAAGCAGGACACTGGACCTAGAATCAGAAGAATTAAATTCAGGTTACTCCTAGTAATCTTGGGCAAGTCACTTAACGTCCTTTGTTCTCAAATGCAAAGCTGGGTAACAGTTGTATCTGACTGACAGAGCGGTTGTAAATTCTTCTTGCCTTATTCACTCAACGAATACTTGATTGGTGATTAAAGTCCTGCCTTGTACTTCCTGCTGGGGGGGAAACTAAGGATTGAACACCAAAGCCCCAACCCCTGAAGAATTCAAAGCACCCCTGTCCAGGGCCCACTTGGGTCCAAATATCCAGGAGTGGGGTCCAAGCACAGATATGCAAAATCCTCAGGTGAGCCCTGGGGCTTTCCGATGGCTGAGCAAGTGAAGAATCTGCCTGCAGTGTAAAAGTGGCAGGTTTGATCCCTGGGTCAGGAAATTCCTCTGGAGAGGGGCATGGCAAACACTCCAGTATTCTTGCCTGGGAAAACCCGTGGACAGCGGAGCGTGGAGGGCTCTGATCCATGGGATCGCAAAGAGTTGGACATGACTGAAGTGACTGAGAACTCACGCACAAGTGAGCTCTAGGCTAAGGATTGCTGTTGTAGGCGTGTTGAGAAATGTCCCATTGGAAGTAAACGGCAGGGACTTCTTGAAGGAGAGGTTAAGAGTTTGCCAACAGAGGGCACCCAATGAACAAAGGCAGGGCACATTTGGCCTTAAAGTTTGGAGTGGCTGAAGCCCAGAATACATTTGCTCTGGTTCCGGAGATGAGATAGGGAGTAAGTGAAGGCATGATGACAGAGGAACAGGAGTGCTGTGCTATCATGAAGACAATGGGAGAGTTTATGGGTTTTTTATATTTATGTTAATGGGGTTCAGCCCATACTATCCCCAAATAGGGTTTCCTTGGTGGCTCGGCGGTAAAGAACCTGCTTGCTAATGCGGTTTGATTCCTGGGTCAAGAAGATCCTCTGGAGAAGGAAATAGCAACCCACTCTAGTATTCTTGCCTGGAAAACCCCTGGACAGAGGAGCCCGGCAGGCTACAGTCCATGGGGTTGCAGAGTCAGACACGACTTAGTGACTGAACGACAACATCCCCAAATGTGGCACATTGGCAGATTTAATATATTAAGCTGAAGGGATTTTTTTTTTAATGGCAGAAGTAGGAAGGTCACTCAGACCTTTCCATCCCTTTTGCTCTTCTTTCTTAAATAGGTCATAAAACACCACAGGAGAAGTACTTTCCGTGTACCAGGAGATGGGAAGATATTTTTTATCAATGAGACAGGGAATTTGGGGCCAAGAAATCATACAAACAAGTGCTAATAAACCAACCCTTACTTTTCTAGTTACGTCTCCAACGCTTACTACCCTTAGCTCGGATCCATTTATGTTACTGATTCATCACAAATTAATTGCTTTGGAGTCTAAAAAATATAAAAGCCTCTTGTTCTGGTCACATCTTAGATCATCATTTTCTTGTGAAGACTCCTCAGTTCAGTTCAGTTGCTCAGTTGTGTCCAACTTTTTGCAACCCCACTGACTGCAGCACACCAGGCCTCCCTGTCTATCACCAACTCCCAGAGTTTACTCAAACTCATATCCATTGAGTCAGTGATGCCATCTAACTATTTAATCCTCTGTCATCCCCTTCTCCTTCCACTTTCAATCTTTCTGAGCATCAAGGTCTTTTCAAATGAGTTAGTTCTTCACAACAGGTGGCCAAAGTATTGGAGTTTCAGTTTCAGTCCTTCCAATGAATATTCAGGACTGATTTCCTTTAGGATGGACTGGTTGGATCTCTTTGCAGTGCAAGGGACTCTCAAGAGTCTTCTCCAACACCACAGTTCAAAAGCATCAATTCTTTGGCACTCATCTTTCTTTATAGTCCAACTCTCACATCTCGCATAACTACTGGAAAAACCATAGCTTTGACTATACGGATCTTTGTTGGCAAAGTAATGTCTCTGCTTTTTAATATGCTGCTATGTTGGTCATGCTTTTCTTCCAAGGAACAAGCATGTTTTAATTTCATGGCTGCAGTCACCATCTGCAGTGATTCTGGAGCCCAAGAAAATAAAAACTCTCACTGTTTCCCCATCTATTTGCCATGAAGTGATGGGACCAGATGCCATGATCTTATTTTTCTGAATGTTGAGTTTTAAGCCAACTTTTTCACTCTCCTCTTTCACTTTCATCAAGAGACTCTTTAATTCTTCTTTGCTTTTTTGCCATAAGTGAAGACTCCTATGTACATATAAAAAATTTAAAAAATGTGTATCCTTTTCTCCTGTAAATCTGTCTTTGTCAGTTTAATTTTCAGACCTAGTCAGGGATGCTAAGAAGGTAAAGAAAAGAATTTTTGACAAAAAAGGGAAGCATTGATGAAAGCAAACATCCATTTACAATGAAAATGGTCTCCTGGGGTATAGAAGGAACATAGCTCAACATAAGAAAAACATATGATAAGCTCAACATTCCACAATCAAAGACTGAGTCTTTTCTCTGAGATCAGGAACAAGACAAGGATGCCCAGAGCACAGATGCCTAGCCACAGCAATCAAGTCTCAAGAAGAAATGAGACATGCGAATCACAAAGGAAGAAATAAAAATAACTTCATTTATGGATGTTGCAATTATATATATATATTTATATACACACACACATATACATATATCAGTCAGTCAGTCAGTTCAGTCACTCAGTCTTGTCCGACTCTTTGTGACCCCATGAACTGCAGTATGCCAGGCCTCCCTGTCCATCACCAACTCCTGGAGTTCACTTAGATTCACGTTCATCGAGTCAGTGATGCCATCCAGCCATCTCATCCTCTGTCGTCCCCTTCTCCTCCTGCCCCCAATCCCTCCCAGCATCAGAGTCTTTTCCAATGAATCAACTGTTCACGTGAGATGGCCAAAGTACTGGACTTTCAGCTTTAGCATCATTCCTTCCAAAGAAATCCCAGGGCTGATCTCCAGAATGGACTGGTTGGATCTCCTTGCAGTCCAAGGGACTCTCAAGAGTCTTCTCCAACACCACAGTTCAAAAGCATCAATTCTTCGGTGCTCAGCCTTCTTCACAGTCCAAATCTCACATCCATATGTGACCATTGGAAAAACCATAGCCTTGACTAAATGGACCTTAGTCAGCAAAGTAATGTCTCTGCTTTTGAATATGCTATCTAGGTTGGTCATAACTTTTCTTCCAAGGAGTAAACGTCTTTTAATTTCATGGCTGCAGTCACCATCTGCAGTGATTTTCTGTCTCCTTAGGTAAGGGCAAAAAAGGCAAAAACAAATCAGTGAGACTACACCAAATTCTCCTTTGCATAACAAAATAAACCATAAACAAAATGAAAAAACAAACTGTAGAATGGGAGAAAATATTTGCAAGTCATATATCTGATAAGGGGCTGCTGCTGCTGCTAAATCGCTTCAGTCGTGTCCGACTCTGTGCGACCCCACAGACGGCAGCCCACCAGGCTCCCCTGTCCCTGGGATTCTCCAGGCAAGAACACTGGAGTGTGTTGCCATTTCCTTCTCCAATGCATGAAAGTGAAAAGTGAAAGTGAAGTCCCTCAGTCATGTCCAACTCTTCGCGACCCCATGGACTACAGCCTACCAGGCTCCTCCATCCATGGGATTTTCCGGCCAAGAGTACTGGGGTGGGGTGCCATTGCCTTCTCCGGATAAGGGGCTAACACCTAAAATATTTGAAGAACTCATACCACTCAACAGAAAAAAAAAATCAATTAAAAATGGACAGAGGAACTGCATAGACATTTACTAAAGAAGATATACAGATGGCCNGGCCAAGAGTACTGGGGTGGGGTGCCATTGCCTTCTCCGGATAAGGGGCTAACACCTAAAATATTTGAAGAACTCATACCACTCAACAGAAAAAAAAAATCAATTAAAAATGGACAGAGGAACTGCATAGACATTTACTAAAGAAGATATACAGATGGCCAAGACAGGTGTATGAAAAGAGGCTCAGCACCACTAATCATGCTGCTGCTGCTGCTGCTGAGTCACTTCACTCGTGTCCGACTCTGTGCGGCCCCATAGATGGCAGCCCACCAGGCTCCCCCATCCCTGGGATTCTCCAGGCAAGAATGCAAATCACAACCACAATGAGACATCACCTCACACCTGTCAGAATGGCTATTATCAAAAAGACAAGAAATAGCAANCGACTCTGTGCGGCCCCATAGATGGCAGCCCACCAGGCTCCCCCATCCCTGGGATTCTCCAGGCAAGAATGCAAATCACAACCACAATGAGACATCACCTCACACCTGTCAGAATGGCTATTATCAAAAAGACAAGAAATAGCAAGTGTTAGTGAGGATGTAAAGAAAAGGGAATCCTTGTGCACTGTTGGTGAGACTGTAAACTGGTATGAAAGTGAAAGTCGCTCACTTGTGTCCGACTCTTTGTGACCTCATGGACTCTATAGTCCATGGAATTCTCTAGGCCAGAATACTAGTCTTTCCCTTCTCCAGGTGATCTTCCCAACACAGGGATTGAACCCAGGTCTCCCACATTGCAGGCAGATTCTTTACCAGCTTAGTCACAAGGAAAGCCCATAAATTGGTATAGCCACTCTGAAAAACAGTATGAAAGGTCCTCAAAAATTTAAAATAAAACTACCATAGGATCTAACCATTCTACATCTGTATATTTATCTGAAGAAAACAAAATCGCTATCAAGAAAAGAAATATGCACTACCATATTCACTGCAGCATTGTATAAAATAGCCAAGACTTGAAAATCACCTAAGTGTTCATGGATGGATGAATGGATAAGGAAAATATAATAGAATATTATTCATCCATAAAAAGGGAGAAAATTTTGTCATTTGCAAAAACAAGTATGGACATTGACAATATTATGCTAAGTGAAATAAGTCAGACTGAGAAAGACAAATACTGTATAATATCACTTATTTGTTGAATATAAATAAAACCCTGAACTCATAGATACAGACTTGTGATTGTCAAAGGTGAGAGGTGGCAGGTGGTGATTGTGAAAGGGGTGAAGGTAGTTGAAAGGTATGAGCTTCCAATTATAAGATAAATAAGTCCCAGAATGTAATATAGAGTATGGTGACTACAGTTAACAATACTGTATTGTATATTTGAAAGCTGCTAAGAAAGTAAATCCTAAAAGTTCTCATGACGAAAAATAAAATTTGTAACTATGTCTGGTGAAAGATGTTAATTAGACTTACTGTGGTAACCATTTCACAATGTGTGTACGTGTGTGTGTGTGGATACATATATATATGATATGATATATATAATCATTGTTGTATGTGTGTGTTTGGGTGCTAAGTTGCTTCAGTCATGTCTGACTCTTTGCAGCCCTATGGAGTGTAGCCCACCTGGCTCTTCTGTCAATAGGATTCTCCAGGCAAGAATAGTGGAGTGGGTTGCCATGCCTTCCTCCAGAGGATCTTCCTGACCTAGGGATAGAACCTGTGTATCTTATGTCTCTTGAACTGGCAGGTGGGTTCTTTACAACTAGTTCCACATGGGAATCCCCATTATATTGTGCATCTAAAACTAATACAATATTATTAATATATATAAAAAATTTTTCAAACAAATTAGAGAACATAAGCAGATCAAGGAAAATTTTTCCTCCTCCACAATATTTTTGGAAGGTTGATCAGACTCTAGAAAGGAGGCAAAAAAGTAGAGAACTCTGTTGCAGTCATCCAGGTGATACGATATGCCAGCTACAAATTAGCACTTGCCATCTACCTCCACTTCATGGCAAATAGATGGAGAAACAGTAGAAACAGTGACAGACTTTATTTTGGGGGGGCTCCAAAATCATTGCCAATGGTGATGGAAACCGTGAAATTAAAAGACGCTTGCTCCTTGGAAGAAAAGTTATGACCAACCTAGACAGCATATTAAAAAGCAGAGACATTACTTTGCCAACAAAGGCCCGTCTAGTCAAAAGCTATGGTTTTTCCAGTAGTCATGTATACACGTGAGAATTGGACCATAAAGAAAGCTGAGTGCTGAAGAATTGATACTTTTGAACTGTGGTGTTGAAGAAGACTCTTGATGGTCCCTTGGACTGCAAGGAGATCCAACCAGTTCATCCTAAAGGAAATCAGTCCTGAATATTCATTGGAAGGACTGAAGTTGAAGCTGAACCTGAAAGTCCAATACTTTGGCCAGCTGATGCAAAGAACTGACTCATTTGAACAGACCCCGATGCTGGGAAAGATTGAAGGCGGGAGAAGGGGACGATAGAGGATGAGATGGCTGGATGGCATCACTGACTCAATGGACATGAGTCTGAGTAAACTCTGGGAGTTGATGATGGACAGGGAGGCCTGGTGTGCTGCAGTCCATGGGGTCGCAAAGAGTCAGACACGACTGAATGACTGAACTGAACTGAACTGA
>SJYV01030163.1:81781-96540 GCA_006410875.1 Neotragus pygmaeus
TTTTGAACTGTGGTGTTGAAGAAGACTCTTGATGGTCCCTTGGACTGCAAGGAGATCCAACCAGTTCATCCTAAAGGAAATCAGTCCTGAATATTCATTGGAAGGACTGAAGTTGAAGCTGAACCTGAAAGTCCAATACTTTGGCCAGCTGATGCAAAGAACTGACTCATTTGAACAGACCCCGATGCTGGGAAAGATTGAAGGCGGGAGAAGGGGACGATAGAGGATGAGATGGCTGGATGGCATCACTGACTCAATGGACATGAGTCTGAGTAAACTCTGGGAGTTGATGATGGACAGGGAGGCCTGGTGTGCTGCAGTCCATGGGGTCGCAAAGAGTCAGACACGACTGAATGACTGAACTGAACTGAACTGATCTACCTCTACAAGGATTCGATCTGGTGCAGCTGCTGATTCTCAACACCTCCTGAAAGGAATTCACGGTGGAGAGTAGAAATGAGGCACTTTTTGATCTGGGAAAACCAGCAGAACAGTTCTTCAGATGGCTAGATATTTTCAGGAGTTGATTTTATGAGCCCAATTTTAATATTTCCTCATATCTAGAAAAGCACTTAAATCTTTCATGGTGATGACTACTCCTCATGACTAGCAGTAACCTTCATGAGATTAGCCAGACTTCTGCAAAAAGTATGTGCTTGCTTGTGCACATTCCCCGTTCAGCAAAATCACCTAATATACTGACCTTCCCCCTTAGTTCTTTGGAGCAGTTTCTCAGAGCTATCTGAAATGCTGTCTCCCAAGCTATAGTCCTCATTTTGCCCCAATTATAACTTGACTCATAACTCTCACCCTGCACACTTTTTAAAAAAGTGGACCTGTATATGAAAGAGTCATATGAGTGAGGGATTTTTATCCCTGTTGGCCTTCCCCTGCTCTTTCCTTGGGAAATGCACAAAGCCCTTTGTGGGAGTGGGTTTAGAGACACGGCCAAGACCCAAAGAAATCCTGAGAGTAGAAAGTTTGAGGTCACTTTTAAGATCACAGTTAATCATTTGGCCAAAGCATCCAGCTCCAAAAGCACACCTCAAGTTACTCAGTAATTCCTCCATGACCTCTTGGTGTTTGCTGCCCCAAACAATCTAGCAGCAGGATTCTCTAGTCTAGAGTCTGAGGCAGATTGCCTAGATGGGGATGGACATAACAATCCTATGTCATAGCAGCGTGATTCAGATAAACGGAGCTATTAATACTAGCTATAAAGCACTTAGAGTCATGCCTGACACTGTTTTCTTTCTATTGTATTTTTTCAAATATTAGTTCCTATATCCCTTTCTCTGTGATGGGC
This sequence comes from Neotragus pygmaeus, assembly GCA_006410875.1. Lineage (NCBI taxonomy): Eukaryota > Metazoa > Chordata > Mammalia > Artiodactyla > Bovidae > Neotragus > Neotragus pygmaeus. The sequence continues at coordinate 83,088 of SJYV01030163.1, forward strand.
CACTTGATGAATGGCCCTTGTGTGTTTTTCTACCATTTGCATTGCAATTATTTACCCATATGTGTCTCTCTGGAGGCTGTAAATTGCCCAAAGACAGGACTGTTCTTATTTATTACTTGGCACTGTTCTAGGGTACGTGCTCTCTGCCTGTTTATGTTATGACCATGATTTAGCTTTTATTAATTTAATAAAATAAAAACAACCAAAGCAAAAACATTTTAACATTCAGCAGCAATGTCTGACTGTGTTTTAAACACTGAAATCTGCTTTTATTCATGTGTTAAAGAGGACTTGCAAAGACATTTCAACATCTTTGGTTTTTGTGGCACTTTTTTTTTTTTTTTTTTGCTGCAAATCTTATAAAATACTTCGTTTCCTACGCACCTTGAAGTTTAATCCTTGTCAAGAACCATCCGTCTGAAAATGTCAGACATAATTTATTAATTCCTTTTTTTTTCGGGTCTAGATAGTTAAAGCTCTGCATGTCTCGTTGGGAACTGAATTGCAAATATGATGGAGATATGGAAATAGACAAACTTCTTTCAAGGCAGAGTTAAAAGGAGCGTTTTGGAATCACTTGCAACTCTAATAAGCGAGTGAATGCTTTGGGAGGTCTGGTACACAGTATACTTTCAGTTCTCACAGACTTCACCTGTTCTTCTGCCTGAAAGCTCTCCTCCAGATGTCCGTCTGGCTAGCTCTCTTACTTCTTTCAAGCTGAAGGGGAGTATGTCACCCTAAAGTATGCTTCATTGCCATAAGGATTATCCTGAGCTGGCAATTTTAAAGAAACAGCAGACACAGAAAAAGCTCTGAAAACTGAATAGAAGTCACATGTATAGGGGAAACATCCATTGGTAAGTGTGTCCATCTCTGTAGCTAGAAGAGGAGGATTACTAAATCTCTAGCAATCCTTGTCAGTGAAGAAGGCAGTGACTTAAATCTACAGAACAACCATACCCTCGATTACTGTGCTTTGCCTAATAACTGAGTTTTCCCATAACAGTCCCATCATCTTCTTTTGTCTTTAGCTGTAAGTGGTATTTAAGGTGATGTCCTAGGCTGTTTCAGAGAGTTACTCAGTTTTCCTGGTTACCTACCATGTGTCCAAATTACAACTTACATGTTGTTAAGTTTGTTTTTGTTTTTTTTTCCTCTTGTGAATTTGTCTTTTATTACAGGGAAATATTAGCCAAGAATCTGGAAGGGTAAAGGGAAAATTATTTTTCTTTCCCTACAAAGGTTTTGCTCAATCACATATTATTTCATTCTACCTCCTCCTCCTCCTCTTCTGCAGGCATTCTTAAGCTTCCATTATGACACCATGCTACTTTATCACCTTCAATATTCTGTGTAATTCACCTGTCAACTGTGAAAGAAAAGTGCTCAATGTGAGAGTTGTGAGTTAAGTTTTATTCACAGTCTTACTGAGGATTGTAGCCTGAGAGACAGCCTCTCAGAGGGCTCTGATGAATTGCCCCAAAGATAAGGGATAAGGGTGGTTAGCATGCAGTCAAGCGTACATCTCTATAAAAATTACTGCTAGTCACTAAGAATAAATATGTTGCAGAAGGGGGTCCCTTTCAGGGACGGAAAGTAGCCTCTTGCCTTTCACTTGGAAATGAACTGTCCAAGGAGACACATGTGCTGACAGAGCCAGAAACTATATTGTAAAGGGGAGCCCAGGCAAAGAGCAGGAGGGTAAGGGAATCCAAGAGGACTGCTTCACCATGTGACTCACAGTCTTAGGTTTTATGGTGATGGGATTAGTTTCTAGGTTGTCTCTGGCCCATTGTTCAGATTCCAGTGAGGATGGGAGGACATGTAGACTAGCATCTCCTGTTTCCTTTTGACTTTTCTCAAATTCTTCTAGTTGAAGGTGGCTTGTTAGTTCTGTGTTCCTGACCAGGACTTCCTATTGAAAGATAATTCATGCAAGTAGTTACTATCAGGCCTGGCCAGGGTGGGCAGTTTCAGTCAGTGTTTTCCCTAACAGATATCTCAAGTTAATGATTACTATGCTTTTCTATGTATGGGAAGATGCAAGAAGTGGGGTTCATTAAAATTCTTCCTGAAATGCCTCTACCTGAAGACCTATTTGTCCAAAGCACAGAGCATCTTATTATAGTCTTTGATTTCCTCTCTCTGAAGCACTGAGTGCACTGTCACTTGGTGACTGCAGCAGGTTAATCTTTGTAGACTTGGATGGTGAAAGAAATGCTCTTTGCTCTTCCTGTATACAGGTCTTCTTATGTTTGCTGTGTATCTCACTCCATTGGAAGGCAAGCTCATGAGGGCTCATCTTATTAGTTTTGCTGACTGATATAGCCCAAGTGCTTAGATCAGTTCCTGGCATATAGTAAGGGCTTAATAAATATTGTTTGTACAAAATGCCAACTATACAACTATCATCAACACAACTCACTGATAAGACAAAGCTGATTTTATTGTTTACTGCATTAAGGGAGAACACAGCCTTGACAGTAGGGTTTCTCAAGGGAAAAAAAAGACTGGCATTTACCAAGGATTTGAAGTTTGGTTTAAGGCAAGGCAAGGCTTCCCTTGTGGCTCAGCTGGTAAAGAATCCACCTGCAATGTGGGAGACCTGGGTTCTATTCCTGGGTTGGGAAGATCCCCTGGAGAAAAAGCTATCCACTCCAGTAGTCTGGCCTGGAGAATTCCATGGACTACAGTCCATGGGATTGCAAAGAGTCAGACACGACTGAGCGACTTTCACTTTCAGTTCAGTTCAGTTCAGTTGCTCAGTCATGTCTACCTCTTTGTGACCCCATGAACCACAGCACACCAGGCCTTCCTGTCCATCACCCACTCCTGGAGTTTATCCAAACTCATGTCCATTGAGTTGGTGATGTCATCCAACCATCTCATCCTCTGTCATCCCCTTCTCTTCCTGTCTTCAATCTTTCACAGTATCAGGGTCTTTTCAAATGAATCGGTTCTTCACATCAGGTGCCCAAAGTATTGGAGTTTCAGCTTCAACATCAGTCCTTTCAATAAACACCCACGACTGGTCTCCTTTAGGATGGACTGGTTGGATCTCCTTGCAGTCCAAGGGACTCTTAAGAGTCTTCTCCAACACCACAGTTCAAAAGCATCAATCTTCGGTGCTCAGCTTTCTTTATCATCCAACTCTCACATCCATACATGACTACTGGAAAAACCATAGCCTTGACTAGATGGACCTTTGTTGACAAAGTAATTTTAACTTTAACTTAAACTTTCACTTTAAGGCAAGGCAAGTCTTTCAACATGGGAAAGGGGGTCCTGATAAGTTTTAATATCTTTATCTATGTTATCCTGAAAGCACTAGATGTCTGGATCAGGGATGATTATTATTTGCTTACAGAAATACATCGGTTCCTCAGCCTTCCCTCTTCCCTCTTCTGGGTAAGGCAGAGAGAGCCAGATGCTTGGGGCTGTGTGTACAAAGGAGATTCTTACCCCACAGGAGAGGAATCCCAAACTCATCAGTCTGGCTTTTTCCACAGGACAAGATGCACAGCAACCTGACTCCCCTTCTGAGAGAGGGAAAGAAACTTAATCTTCCTCCTATACACAAAATCTCCCTGGGGGAAGAAGAAGCTCTCTCTTGGAATGTAAATGAAGGTCTCCAAGGGGTACATAGACAAACCTCTCCGGGCTTACAACCCTGGAATGTCTCCAAGTCTGGGTTTTATCCTCCTTTGAAATGTAAACATGTGTCTCCAGAGAGGTAAGTCTTTCTGGCATTCTCTGGCATTCAACTTCCCTTTAAATTCCAAGACTTGTCTTTTAACCCAGAATCCAGTAAAATTTGCTCAAAAATCTATAACTATGTAGAAATATGAAAATGTTCACTTTCTAACATGTCTTTAATTAGATTTGGATAAGGATCACAAAGCAGCTTCCCAGGTGCCTCAGTAGTAAAAATAAAAATCCATTTACAAAGCAAGAGACCCAGGTTTGATCTCTAAGTCAGGAAGATCCCTTGGAGAAGAAAATGGTAACTCACTCCAGTATTCTTGCCTGGGAAATTTCAAGGACAGAGGAGCTTGTCAGGCTGCAGTCTATCGGGTTGCAAAGAGTTGGACACGACTAAACAATGACAAAGGATCACAATATAACAGTTGTGAAAATAAATGTGTGCTCAGTAACTGAGTTGTGTCTGACTCTTTGCGACCCCATGGACTGTAGGCTGCCAGGCTCCTCTGTCTATGAGATTTTCCAGGCAAGAATGCTGGAGTAGGTTCCCATTTCCTTCTCCAGGAGATCTTCCAGACCTAGGGGTGGAACCCATGTCTCTTATTTCTCCTGCATTGGCAGATGGGTTCTTTACCAGCTGAGCCACTGGGGAAGCCTGTGGAAATCAATGAAGATCATCCAAATGAGGAGAGGCAAAGAGTATTTATTCAGAGCAAGGGAGCCAGTCATCATTACTTTTATATTTGGCACAGGAAAGCAAAGGGGAGGTCAAACTTTATAGCAGAAAAGAGGGAACGTATGTATCTCCTCATGGGGGTTATTGACATGGGGAAGTTATATGCAGGAAGACTGGATGCAAGGCATCCTATGTGACTATGTGATACACATTTAGATTCTTTTCAGTTAGTCCCAAGTTGGAAATGGGCACAAAAATTTGAAAGTTGGCAATTATCAAGTCCTGGCTGCTTGAGGCCAATTGTTGTAGGAGTTATTGTTTGGATGCCTGGACTGTTTGCTAGAAACAGTGATCTGACTTTTATAAGTCTGATTTGTAGATAGTAGATTGGCCTCCTGGGCTGGTTATTGTTGATAATGAGTTGGTTTCCTGGGCTGGCTGCTACAGATTATGGGTCAGAGTTGTCTTTTTATATGAGACCTGGCCATTTTCCATTAGTATATTGAGTCTCTCATGGGTTAGCATTGGTGGAAGTAGCAAGACNCCCCGGCCCCAGATTACAGTGCCAATAAGAAAGCCCCACATCTGTCCTCTCCACCTTGTCCCCATCCCTCCCACTCCTTCCCTACGGCAGACCTTGTGCTTGAGGTTGGACCAAACTTGGAAATGGAGAAAATACAAACTGGATGAGTGTGGAGTCTTGATATTATCCTGGCTTAGATGTTTCAATACTAAGAAAGAGTAACTGTTTATTACTGAGAATAACCAAAATACCAATCCGTTTGCTTCAGCTGCATCTAGGGGGAAACACAACTTAAGGACTCATATGGAAGTGTATTGGTGAGAAAGAAAGTGACCTCCTGATTTGGCCTCTTGTCATCCAAAAGTCGGAGAAGGCAATGGCAACCCACTCCAGTACTCTTGCCTGGAAAATCCCATGGACGGAGGAGCCTGGTGGGCTGCAGTCCATGGGGTCGCTAAGAGTCGGACACGACTTCACTTTCACTTTCACTTTTCACTTTCATGCATTGGAGAAGGAAATGGCAACCCACTCCAGTGTTCTTGCCTGGAGAATCCCAGGGATTGGGGAGCCTTGAGGGCTGCTATCTATGGGGTCGCACAGATTCGGACACAATTGAAGCGACTTAGCAGCAGTATCCAAAAGTGGTAGCACGACCATAGAAAAATTGTTGGAGATCAAAGTCTGAGTGAGATTTCTGAGTTTATGTGCTTGTTCATCATTTATTAGTGATGGGGTTCAGGACATGCTACCCCCAAATATGGCACCATGGCATATTCATAATTTAAGCTGAAGGAGTTTGAAAGGATGGTAGAAGCAGGAAGGTCTCTCTGGTCTCCCCCATCCTTCTTCCCTGCAGCAGGTCATGAAACCCTCATGTGAGAGGTGCCCTGCTTGTACCTGGAGGAAAGGAGCATTTATCTTGAGGGTGGAGGAACACTAACAAGACACCAAAAAGCTTGCTCTTCCCCCCAGTTTACCATTCTTCGCTCATACTTTTTGCCTGACTGTATCTTTCCACACCTGTCTACTCTGTAGAAAACCTACCATAAAACCCTTCCATTTTAACCACTTCTTGGGTCCTCATTTCCTTATGAAGCACCTCGTGCCACGTAAAGTTTGCATTAAATTTGTTTGCTTTTCTCCTGTTAATCTGTCTTTCAGTTCGATGTTCAGATCCAGTTAGGGACCCTCAGAGGGTTGACAGAAACAAATTTTTCCTCCCCTATGTGAGCTTTGTGATCTTGGCTGAGAGAAACTATGCCTCAGTTTCCCATCTGTGAAGTGGGGATAACTTGACCATCTAGAGTTGCTATGAGGATTATAGGAATCATGAATATAAAGTATTCAAAACAATCTGAAAACATTGTAATAAACATTGTTAATAGTCTAAAAATCACCTGGGAGCATGCTAGAAGTGTTGATTCTGAGGCCTTTAAGCCTCACTCACCAGTGGGGAGACAAAAGCTTTGGGACACCCCAAACTGACCACTCAGCCAGGTGTGTCAGGAATCAGTGCCATCCACCAGTGATCCAGTGACCCAACACCAGCTCTGGGACTCCTGGGCCAGACAAACAGACCCTAGGACCTGTCCCTGGCTCTTACCTGCTGGCAGTAGCCCCAGCACCTCTTTTTACCCGCTGGTGGGTGGACACCAGCTTCAGGATCACCAGGATCCCAACTTTGCCCACCAGTGAGCCTGGACTAGCTCCAGTGACCCCCAGGGTTCTACAGTCAGTTGCCTGATGATACTATCCTGTCAACCAGTGGCTGATAACCTCCACTAGACAGGACCTGGCAAGCAGCTGGACAGAGGGCCAACCAAGTCAACAAGATCACCTGCAGTAGTGAGCCATTATAACAGAAGGACCCACACAGACTATAAGGGGCACCCCTAAAGAGGAGCACACTGGAGGATGCACAGGATGCCTCCTACATAGATAAAGTGAACAGAATAGAGAGTCCAGAAATAGACCCATAGGTTTATGGTCAATCAACCTTGACAAAGGAGCCAAGAGTATGCAATGGAGAAAAGGTAGTCTCTTCAATAATTAGTGCTGGGAAAACTATACAGCTACATGTAAAAGAATAAAATTAGAACAAATTATAAACACCATATGCATAGGTAAACTCAAAGTGGGTTAAAGAGCTAAATGTAAGACCATAAACCATAAAACTCCTGAAAGAAAATATAGGCAGAACATTCTTTGACATAAATAGTGGCAATATTTTTTTGCATCTATCTCCTAATGTAAAGGAAACAGAAGCAAAATATACAAATGGGACCTAGTTAAAGGGTTTTATAGCAAAGGAAGCCATTGGCAAAATGAAAAGAAAACCTACTGAATGGGAGAAAATATTTGCAAATGATATAACTAATAATTTAATTTTTAATTAATTTAAAAAATATATAAATAACTCATAACAACTCAATATGAAGAAAATAAAGAAACTGATTTTAAAAATGGGCAGAACACTTGAATAGATATTTTCCCAGCAAAGACATACAGATGGCCAACTGGCACATTAAAAGATGCTCAACATCAACAATCATCAGAGAAATGAATATCAGAACTGCAATGAGATGTCACCTGTTAGAACGGCTATCATCTAAAAGAACACAAATAACAAATGCTGGTGAGGATATGGAGAAACAGGGACGCTTGAACACTGTTGGTGGGTATGTAAATTGGTACAGCCACAGTGGAAAACAGTATGGAGCTTCCTCAGAGAAACTAAAAATAGAACAGCCATGTGATCCAACAATTACACTCCTGGGTACATATCCAAAGTGGTTACCAGAGGGGCAAGGAAAGAGGGGAGGGGCAAAACAGGGATAGGGAATTAGGAGGTGCAAACTATTACTAAATTATATTAATAGTACTAAAATAAGCTACAATGGTATATTTTACAACACAGGAAATATAAACAATGTTTTATAACGATCATAACTGAAATACAATCTTTAAAAGTGGTAAACTCTTGAAACATAAAGTAGTATAAATCAATTATACCTCAATAAAAAGTAACAAACAAACAAAAATGCTCCAGTGAGCACTTAATAAACCAGTTAATGATGGAGAAAGACAAAACTACAAGAACTATTTGATTAGTTTGTAACTTGGATAAATATTATCTGACAGTAGAGATGCTCTGAAAGCAAAAAAGCCTCTACTTAAATAAACATAATTTAAATGAAATGATTTTCATCTATAATTCTACTAAGTATTCTTCCTTAGTAGACCAGTGTTGAGATTAGTTGATGGAAAACTCAGGTTTAGAATACTCCATGTGGCTGGCCTTATCACAATTTCACTGAAGTAGTTTTATGACCTAATGGACTGTAGCCCTGGAGAAGGCAATGGCACCCCACTCCAGTATTCTTGCCTGGAAAATTCCATGGATGGAGGAGCCTGGTAGGCTGCAGTCCATGGGGTTGCAGAGTCAGACACGACTGAGCGACTTCCCTTTCACGTTTCACTTTCAGGCACTGGAGAAGGAAGAGGCAACCCACTCCAGTGTTCTTGCCTGGAGAATCCCAGGGATGGGGGAGCCTGGTAGGCTGCCATCTATGGGGTCGCACAGAGTCGAACATGACTGAAGCGACTTAGCAGCAGCAGCAGGACTGTAGCCCACCAGGCTCCTCTGTCCGTGGGATTTTTCTAGCGAGAATACCGGAGGGGGTTGCTGTTTCCTCCTCCAGGGATCTTACTGACCCAGGGAGTGAATGTCTCCTGCCTTGCAGGTGGATTCTTTATCTGCTGAGCCTTCAGGGAAGCCCTTTACTCTCTCCTATTCCTTTTAAAATTCCCAGTCATTTTTGCATACATTAGAATAAAGTTCCTTCCCAGACTGAGGGTAGTTATTGAATGAAATCTGTTTTCACCACCTTAACCAATGTCCAGCACTGTTTGTCTTTGATACCCTTGCATAGGCTGTGTTTGATGAGTATTTGACAGCTCTACTGTGGAATGTGAGACTATGTTGGCAAAGGCCAATTTGGAATATCAGAATGTAAGGGGGTGTGCAGCATGCACGCATTCATTCACTTCTTTGTGTATTCATTTATTAAACATGTCCCAGGTGATGCAGGGGCCTGGTGGGCTGCCGTGTATACGGTTGTACAGCATTGGACATGACTGAAGCGACAGCAGCAGCAAGTGATGCAGTGTGCCATGGCTCTTACGGAGCCACACATCTTACAGAAACTTCACAGAGAGTTTGAAGATGAAAGAGTCCTAGAAACAAATCATCCCTGCCATAGTTTCAACATTGTTGTGTATGGAGGGGTTGATGGAAATTGGACAGGTTGACAGATTAACTTGCAAAGGTGTTATATGGCATTAAAAATTTTAATATATTCTTAAAACTTTAATGAAAGATTGTAAAAACCTCATTTTTTAAAGTAGTTCATGAAACAGATACCAAGTGAGAAGAGTTTGTTTGTTTTTTTTTTTGCACATGCTTTCTTGTTTTACAGTTTCACAAGATTTTTCTTTTTTGGGGGGGAGTTGGTTTAGTATCTGCTATTTAATGTTGTGTTGAAAACAGACTCAAGAGAACCATTTTGACTTTGCAGAATGAGTTGCAGATGTTTTCCTCATTTCCTTGTTCAAATATCAAGTTTCGAGAATCCCAGCCTTGTAATTATCTGCCAATACTACAGGAGGTGCTGATTATCTGTGTTTGATTCACTAATTATATTGTCTCTCTTTCTTCCTCACCTAAAGGTTACATTTACATAAAAGATATTCAAGGATAATACTTGAATATCTTAAGTGGCTGCCCTTAGCATTTAAATTATAAGCTGTAATAAAGAAGGACCAAACTGAGAGACATCTCAGTGATCCTGGATATAGGCTTTGATACTGTCATGAAATCATTTTTATTATGTAGCTGTAAAATTCTATGTCTCAATTACTACATAGTACAAACCTCCACTCCCACACTTTCTGTCTTTCCACCCTGTCTTTTGTAATCCCCCTCCTTTAAGGATGAGAGATGCAAGAATTATACCAAACTTCTGTGCAGTTCCCGAACTGAACTGTGCATTAAAATCATCTGAAGGATTTACATGTGTACACACACACACACACACACACACCCTCACAGAGAGATGAATTTTGTAATTCCAAGTAGAGGCCCAGAAATGTATATTTTTAAAGCTTCTCAGGTATTTTTAAATGCAACTTACTTTTGGAAAATAATAGCCTACTTAACAGTGAGGCAAGTTATGCAGCAACTATACCAAAGCGAAAGTGAAAGTTAAAGTTGCTCAGTTGGGTCAGACTGTTTGTGACCCATGGACTATATTGTGCATGGAATTCTCCAGGCCAGAATACTGGAGTGGGTAGCCATTCCCTTCTCCAGTGATCTTCCCAACCCAGGGATCAAAGCCAGGTCTCCCACAATGCAGGCGGATTGGGAAGTTCAAACACTGAGGCAAGTTATGCAGCAACTATACCAGAGGAGAGGTTTAATAATTATATACAAATTGTATTCCAGAATTCAAAGACTCCTGAAAAGATAAGGTAGCTATTTTTCTTTTCAGTATGATCTATGCTACAAACTGTTGCATGCACCAAGAGATATAAATACAGTGTTAAAGAAAGACACTATTTTCTAGATAGAGCAACAGTCAACATTTTAGCAAGATTTTATGTTGATCTTACAGTTTTATTAGGGGTACATCACTGTGTAATTACCACTGTAGGTAACTCAAGTCCTACCAGGGGCCAACTAAGGAGCCATGTAGATGTACCTCAAGAGTGTACCATTAAAGGACTACATAGTTGGATCTTTATCCACTGGCAGGAGGCTCAGGCTGACTGTGGGATGCCTCTGAAGGCATTAAATCCTAGTCCTTAGGGGAATGCCCTGAACCAGGCAGTCTATGGGGATGCCTGAGGAAGCCTCCATGGAGAAATAGAGGTTTGGGCAGAGGGAATATGGAGCAGGGCATCCAACATCTGTGACAGGATTCAAAGTTTGATTTTTTAAATTAAAACGTAGTTGATGTACACTATTATATTAGTGTCAGGTAAACAGCACAGTGATTCAACATTGAAATACATTCCCCAAGGACTAAAGGACTGTAGCCTACAGGACTCTTCTGTCCATGGAATTCTCCAGGCAAGAATATTGGAATGGGTAACCATTCCCTTCTCCAGGGGTCTTCCCGACCCAAGGATGGAATCCAGCCTTCTGCATTGCAGGCAAATTCTTTACCATGTTAGCCACCAGGAAAACCCTACATTAAGAGATGGTTACCATCTAATGTCAGGATTAGAAGGTGACCATTAGAACTAGAATGTGACACCATTAGAATGTGTCATCACTAGAATGTGACCATACACCTTATGCTTTATATTAATCTCTGTGACATATTTATTTTATACCTTAAATATTGTTCTTAATCTCCTTCATCTATTCACTCAACCCTCAAACTCCTCTCATCTGGCAGCCGCTTTGTTCTCTATCAGTCTGTATTTGTTCTGTTTGCTTTATTCTGAACATTCCAGTATTCATCTTTCTCTGTATGACCTATTTCATTCAGCATAATTCCTTGTACATCCATCCATGTTGTCACAAATGGCAAGGATTTCTTCTTATAGATGGCTGCTAATATTCCATTACATGTAGGTATCTGTCTCACATTTTCTTTATCCATTCATTTACTGAAGAGCACTTACTTAGGTTGCTTCCAAGACTGCTATTTTGAAAAAGGCTGCAATGAATGTAGAGATACATACATCTTTTCTAATTACTGCTTTTGTTTTCTTTAGGTAAATACCCAGAAGTGGAATTGGTGAATTGTATGGTGGTGCAGTGGTAAAGAATCTGCCTGCCACTGTGGAACATGCTGGAGATGTGAATAGGATCCCTGTGTCAGGACAATCTCCTGGAGTAGGAAATTGGAACCAACTCCAACATTTTTGCCTGGAAAATTCCAAGGACAGCGGAGCCTGGTGGGCTACAGTCCATGGGGTTGCAAAGAGCTGGACACAGCTGAGTGACTGAGGACATAACTGAGTGACTGAGCACACAGCACACATGGTACTCTTATTCTTAACTTTTTTGATGAATCTTCGTACTGCTTTCCATCATGGCTGCATCAATTTGCACTTCCACCAATAGTGCACAAGTGTTCTCTTTTCTTCACATCCTCACCAACNTGAGTGACTGAGCACACAGCACACATGGTACTCTTATTCTTAACTTTTTTGATGAATCTTCGTACTGCTTTCCATCATGGCTGCATCAATTTGCACTTCCACCAATAGTGCACAAGTGTTCTCTTTTCTTCACATCCTCACCAACAGTTGTTATTTTTTGTCTTTTAGATGATAGCCATTCTGACAAATATGGAATTGATCTCTCTGTGATTTTATTTGCAGTGATGTTTAGCGATATTGAGTATCTTTTCAGGTGTCTGTTGGAAATTTGCATGACTTCTTTGGAAAAATATGTGTTCAGGTCCTCTGCCCATTTTTAAATTGGATTGTTTGCAGTTTTTAACACTGAGTTATAATGAACTTTTAATATATTTTTGCATAGGAACCTGTTATTGGATATAGCCTTTGCAAATATCTTCTCCCGTTCAGCTGGCTGCCTTTTTATTTTCTTGAAGTTTCCCTTTATTGTGCAAAGGCTGTTTAGTTTAATGTGATCTCATCTGTTTATTTTTACTTTCATTGCCCTTGCCTAGGAGACAGATTCAAAAAGTATTATGAAGACCAACATCAAAGAGTTTACTGTTTAGATTTTCTTAAATGGATTTTCTTTTAATCCATATTGACTATGTTTATATATATGGTGATTTAAAGTGGTCCAGTTTAATTCTCTTGATTGAAACAGTCCAGTTTTCCCAACATCACTTTTTAGAGACTGTTTTTTCCCCATTGTATAGTCTTGCCTCCTTTGTCATGGATTAACTGACTGTATGTGTGTGGGTTCATTTCTGGACTGTCTATTCTGTTTTGTGATCTATGTGTCTGTATTTGTCCTAGTATCACACGACTTTGACTACTACAGTTTGGTAGTATAGTTTTAAATCAAGAAGGATATTACTTAAATTAGGATTAATGACCTAAATAATATCAGATACTAAAACACTTCTAGAGGAAAACGGGCAGACCACTTAAATCACAGCAATTTTTTGGATCTGTCTCCTGTAGTATTGGAAATAAAACCAAAAATAGGCAAAAGGGACCCCAATCAAACATAAAAGCTTTTGTACAGCAAATGAAATCATAAGCACAACAAAAAGACAACCTAGAGGCTGACAGAAAATATTTGCAGATGATGTGAATTACAAGGGATTAATTTCCAAATTATGCAAACAATTCATAAAACTCAATTTTAAAAAAACCAATCAAAAAATAGGCAGACTGTCTAAAGAGACATTTCTCCAAATATGACATATAGATGGCCAAGAGGCACATAAAAAGTTGCTCAACATAACTATTATTAGACAAATGCAAATCAAAACTATAATGAAGTATCACCTCATACTAGTCAGAATGGATATCAGCAAAAATTCTAAAACAATAAA
>SJYV01030163.1:98799-126286 GCA_006410875.1 Neotragus pygmaeus
AGGGAGGGGTTCTGCCCTGTGGCATGTAGGATATCAGTTCCCAGACCAGAGATCGAACCTGCGCCTCTCCACAGTCGAAGTCAGGAGTCTTAACCACTGGACCACCAGGGAAGTACCCAGTGGGCTCTAATTTTAATGTAAAGCTATTTGTTTTCTGCTCTGTGGTGACCATAGAGAGAATAGTTAGCAGCCTGGTACAGCAGAGAGACTTGGCACCATAGTCCTAATGATGTGTCCAAGATGGCTGAAGAGGATGGGAATGTAGCAGCATGCAGGTAGCTAGATCTGAGCAGAGAAATGTGGGCTGGGGCCAGGTGGCAAGAAGCCACGTGTCTTTAAACAGTGGGTGTCCATGGGAAGAAAAAGAAAAGCAGGAGCCTCCAGGCTGATAAGAAACTGCACCTTTTGGGTGATAAGTGTCAAGGAAGCAGACAAAGAAAGGTGGGAAAAGGCGGGAACTTCCTGTGTCTGAATGTAAGCTGCTGCTCATTTTATCTCATTACAATAAAATTAGTCTTGCAGATAAGAAGTACCCATCATGCACTGACACCATGACACCTCTTATCTAAGCTAAATAAGGACAAAAATCTTTCCTTCCCTCCAAAAGATGGAACTGGGATGAAAATCAATGAATGCAACCCCCAAATTCCTCCTTCCCCTGTAAATATTCCACCCCTTCATCTGTATGTCCCACATAACCATTTCACTTTCATAACCAGCTTGCCAAAGAAACCCAGAGGAGTAGCTCCTCACCTATCTGTCTGCTCTCCCTCTGAAAGCGTATTCTTGCTGAAATAAATTCTCACTGTACTTTCTTAATCTTCCAGGTTAGTCTCTGAATTATTTCGTGTGATGAAGTAAGAACCTCAAATGCACTGAGGAACAGTAGTACTTGAAATGCTAAAAGGTAGATGAGGTAATGGAGAAGGCGATGNTGCTGAAATAAATTCTCACTGTACTTTCTTAATCTTCCAGGTTAGTCTCTGAATTATTTCGTGTGATGAAGTAAGAACCTCAAATGCACTGAGGAACAGTAGTACTTGAAATGCTAAAAGGTAGATGAGGTAATGGAGAAGGCGATGGCACCCCACTCCAGCACTCTTGCCTGGAAAATCCCATGGATGGAGGAGCCTGGTAGGCTGCAGTCCATGGGGTCGCGAAGAGTCGGACATGACTGAGCAACTTCACTTTCACTTTTCACTTTCATGAACTGGAGAAGGAAATGGCAACCCACTCCAGTGTTCTTGCCTGGAGAATCCCAGGGACAGGGGAGCTTGGTGGGCTGCTGTCTATGGGGTCGCACAGAGTCGGACACAACTGGAATGACTTAGCAGCAGCAGCCGCAGCAGATGAGGGAATGTGACTCCGTTGACTAGAACTTGTTCTGAGTCCTTCAGATTAAGTAACATTGGGCTTCCAAATTTCTCCCACTTTCCTTTTCTATATTCTCTCCCCATGGGGTATGCTGGGGCCTCACAGCTGGTTCCTAAGGCAGTGGCCCAAACTGCAACACTATGGCTGTTATATTCCACAACTTGCTTCACTCATATACTTCCACACCCGTAATCAAAACTGGTTAGCTTTCAGGGGGTACTGTAATTGTAATCAGACAAACTAATGCATTATTCAAATTTAATCATATATGTCCTTTGGAAATCCACTTCTGATCTCTTTACAGGGAAAGACAGTCAAAATAATAATTCACGGTAAGTTATACTCAGGGACTATGTTTTGAAAGTTGTTGAAAGCAGAAAGGTTAATCTGTTATCTTAAGTAACTTGATGCAAACTAGCAACATTGGCTCAAAGAACAGAAAATTAAGCAGCATAAGTGAATCAGTTTGAGAGGAAATTATCTCTAATTGGAAAGAGACTACAATAGGATTTTTAAATAACTCAAGTCACCTTAGTTCCTGCCTACCTGTTTCTAGTGGGGTGGCAAACCGATTATTTTAGCTAAAACATAGATCAGAGACCAGGCCATTTAAATTCCTTAAGGCAAGATCAGTGTAATGATCTGAGAAGAAACTTTTTCAAATTCTGCCCTTTTCTCTTGGTTCTTCTGAATTTGAATATACTGCCTACTTGCATACTGTCAAGAAAGATTTGTGTTCCCCAATGAGACTAAAGTGCATAAATGAAGTGTGTGAAAGAAAAGAATCACTAATACAGATGGATCTGAGCATCACATGACCCTTGAACATATAAGCCAGTGTAAAAATAGTGAAGTTTGCAAAACTGGAGAAACAGAGATGAGCCCTACTGTGGAGTGTGAAATGGAAACCTTGAGATGGCTCCCAGGGTTTAGCTCCTCAAAAGGCTTTCCTCAGATTTAATTTCCAAGTCTATGAGATTCATGGTTGAGCAGGTCAGTCTGGAAAATGTTTATGAATTCAGTTTAGAGGAGAATCTGTCTGGTGACGTGACAGGACATTCTTACACAGGTAGATACAAATTCAAACTTTGGGGACATTGTGGACTGGGATGAATAATGATCTCTGTTACCAATATCAGTAGCATGTTACCAGAGAGGAGTCTAAGAAAATTCTTTATTTGGTTAACATTAACTTTTAATATGGTTTAGAGAAATAATTTCTTCTATTTTTTCTCACTTAGATAAACACTGATTTTTTAGAACTCAATTTAATTTAGGAATTAAAGGTTTCTGATGAAAGTTGATATGTTTTTGAATCCAAGTTATTGCATGTGTCTGCTGCATATACTAGCTGTTTTATATGCTTAGAAAGTATTGCTTTGGATGGTTATGCTAATTGCAGGAGTTTTCTTTTGTCATTTGAATCAATTTTTCTTTGTGAAAACAAACTGTTGCAAATCACATTCTGCATTAGAATTTAGTAGGGAGTTACAGTATATTGATGTAAAATGTTTCAATTATAACACAGAATGGAGAAAATCATCAAAATTTTCTATCCACATGAAAATGGCTTAATATTCACCACTTTATAAACATTCAGCTTAAAACAAGTAGCAATAATACATGAATTTTGTTTCTGCTTCTAAAGACAATCAGTTCTCCTCACCTATGCTTTTTTTTTAATCACTCTGAATGGAATCCAATGCTGTTTTTGTGACAGCTGGATAAATTTAGATATTATTATCCTGGACTGTGTTTTAAATTAAATATACTTAATAAATATTGATAGAGTACCAGCAGTTAGTAGGTACTGCAGGAGACACAAAGAAAATAGATATGACTTTTATCCTTATCCTTAAATATTTAGGTTCACAAAGAGAAATAAAGATTCAGTTTCAGGGGTTGTTTTCTACAGTTTCACATATTTTTGTTCTTATTTGCATAACCCAAGACAAATGTAAGGTAGAGAAACTAGGTAGATGTAAGGTATATTATAAGGTAGATATAAAACTGAGACCCAGGGGTTGAGGCTTGTTAGACTCACACAGATAATAAGTGAAAGGACCTAGGTTTGAAACCTATTCTTTCAGTGAAATTCTAGCAATCTTACCATATTCAAGACAGGATACAGCAAACGCCACAGTGGAAAGAAAGTGCTCTGGGAGTTTGGAAGAGACCATATATAATGATTCCCCCCAAACTTTTCAGTGAATAATAGATACGTCTCAATGTCTTAGTAGAATCTCTGCTGAGTGCTTTTGATCCCATCATTTTCGTTATTTCCTTAGGAATACCTTTTGTAGATTTGCCTTCACTTCTTTGAGTTGTATTTCTGACATGTTCTCTCTCATTTTCACCTTTTTTACTCAGCATTCTTGAAGACGGGTTTGAGTTAGACTGTCAAATCAATTTCTCAGTTTTCTGCAATATTAATTTTGCTCTTTACTGCCTCTAGTGTCCACTTTTTAAGGTTCATCGTTCCTATTTTGGAAAGGCTATGTTTTCTTGTTTTCCTTGAGAAAATCAAGTAGAAGTTTTCTAAAATTTTTTTCTATATCCTGCATAAAATATTAAGAGAACAATTGCTTCTGAGTGTTTAAATTAAAAATTAATCTAATTTTTTAACATTAAAATTAAAACCTCAGTTGCTACGTGAGTTGTCTAATCTCACAAACTTCTTCATCTGAAAAACAAGGTTAATAATAATATTCCATGCACAAGATTGTTACAAAAAGTAAGTGAGTTGATACATGTAAAGTACTTGAAGGGATCTGGGTCCATTCAGGAGATAGAGAGCACACAGTAAGCTAAACTGGGTAAGTTGATATAAAATGTATTAACTATGATCAAAGAGTAATCTATGATGTCAGGGAAATCTGCATGGTTCCCTAGGGCTGAAGGAGGCAGGAGGGACACATGTGCAAAGGGCTCAGACCCCCACTGGAGATGTGATTTAGCCCACTGAGTAGCAGAGAAGTTCACTGGTTTGGCCAGACTACAGCTGATGGGCAAGCAATCGGTACCCTTGGGAATGCAAGCTGGCCATCAGCAGCCAGTGATGTGGGCATGCAATGGGAGTGTGGACCTCAGCAGGGATAGGAGCTGTTCAGAGCACCTGGGCTGTGGGGATCCATGGTTTCCCTGTTGAAGGGGCTGTGGAAAGGCTTTGCCTAGCTGAGGTTGTAAAGTCACAGAGGGATCAGTTTAGGCCCTGTGGTTGGAAAAGGGTCTGTTGAATGAACTCATACCTGTACCACTGACCCCAGTTTCTGTAACAAAGGGCAGGAAATCCCCTTGCTTCAGTGGCAATTCTCGAGTGTTCTCTACTGAAAAAGCTGAATATTGTGTTCAATTTAAAAGAGAAATAGTCAGAGGAATTCTTTGTTTTTTTCAAAGGAATTCTTGTTTATCCCAGAATATATGTTGAAAAGGTGATTCAGAGCTAGAGATAATATACTGATAACTGACACAGAACTCAAAACTGTGCCTGGCTCAGTAAATATGCCGTTGCTGGAGATAGCATATGCTATTATTATTGTCTTTTTTTCTTTGCCTCTGTGTGTGCTCAGTCACCCAGTCCTGTCCAACCCAGTCTTTGGGACCCTTTGGACTATAGCCTACCAGGCTCCTGTGTCCATGGGATTTAGGCAAGAGTATTGGAGTGGGTTACCATTTCCTCGAGTTTCCTGCATCTCCTGATCTCCTGCGTTGCAGGCAGATTCTTTACCAATGAGCCATCAGGGAAGCTTTCTTTGCTTAGTAATCTTTGAATAAGGAAACATTTAACCAGCTTACTGTGGATTGAGAGATCAGTTATACTGAACGTCTTTAGCTCTTCGCAGCTTTGAGAGCTAACAGATACTCATATGTAGAATCAGTATTAAGGTTAATATAGACTATCCGTAGCCCAATTTTTGTCTTAATAGGCATTTATCTAATGGGACTTCCCCTACTCTTACAGCTGACTTCCCTGATTATCAGAGGGTGATGCTTTGTGTAGGATTTTGGGGGATACAAAATCAGAGACCCCTTTCTCACATGCCTTGCTGCCAGAATCCATCCCTTCATGGCCCTGCCCACAGTGATTCTAGGGTGTAATATACCACAACACATCTTTTTCTATGCTTGACACTGCTAGTTCAGTGGTATTATAGCAGTGACAATCTCTGAATGGAAATGTGGGGACAGGGAAAGAGGGCATCAGTCTACCTGAAGCAGGAAAATATTCTGGTGCAGTAAATGTATAAATGGTTTTCCAGTCAGTAAAATGCAAGAGAATGAGTCTTTTCCTACCTTCTTTGTGGAATTATATTTGCTTTTCTGTTTTAGAAGATGGGATATGTAGAGTCAGAAATGTATTTTCCGGCCAACTGCCATACATTCCGTTGTTGGTAAGACATCCCAATAGACTCTTTCAGTCCCAGAGTTGCTGTTACTCTTTGTTGTTTTACGTATCTTTTCAATATTTTACTGGGAAGTTGAGAGAAGGAATATTAGGGGTAACTTATCATGCCATATTATTATTAAATTGTGAACCTATAATGTGGCATCTTTCTATCATTTCTTAAAGTATAATTGATAGCGATTGTTATAATAACAACAAAAATAGTAGCTATCATTTATTAAGTGCTTGCCATATGGAAGTTACTGCTCGTTTCTCATTCACTTTTAATAAAATATGATGAAATGTAGTATTGTATTATTTTGTATTTTAATTTCATAAATTTTGTTTTATTTTTCTTGGGAAGAGTTTATAAGCTTTGGGGTAGATTCAGTAATCCAGATGAGAGAGGGAGTATCTTTTCTTGTATAGTGGATAAAGGAAGATTTTGAAGGAAAGGTTAGGAAAAGCAAATCGTGACAATTAGCAAATCAGTTCAGTTCAGTTACTCTGCCGTGTCTGACTGTTTGTGACCTCATGGATTGCAGCACGCCAGGCCTCCCTGTCCATCACCAAGTCCCGGAGTCTACTCAAACTTATGTCCACTGAGTTGGTGATGCCATCTAACCATCTCAACCTCTGTTGTCCCCTTCTCCTCCTGCCTTCTATCTTTCCCAGCATCAGGGTCTTTTCAAATGAGCCAGGTCTTCTCATTAGGTGGCCAAAGTATTGGAGTTTCAGCTTCAGCATCAGTCCTTTCAATGAATATTCAGGACTGATTTCCATGGACTGATTGGATCTCCTTGCAGTCCAAGGGACACTCAAGAGTCTTGTCCAACACCACAGTTCAAAAGCATCAATTCTTCAGTGATCAGCTTTCTTTATAGTCCAACTCTCACATGACTACTGGAAAAATCATAGCCTTGACTAGAGGGATCTTTGTTGGCAACATGATGTCTCTGCTTTTTAATATGCTGTTTAGGTTGGTCATAACTTTCCTTCCAAGGAGCAAGCGTCTTTTAATTTCATGGCTGCAATCACCATCTGCAGTGATTTTGGAGCCCCCAAATGTAAAGTCTATCACAGTTTCAACTGTTTCCTCATCTATTTGCTACGAAGTGATGGGACCATATGCCATGATCTTAGTTTTCTGAACGTTGAACTTTAAGCCAACTTTTTCACTCTCCTCTTTCACTTTCACCAAGAGGCTCTTTAGTACTTCTTCACTTTCTGCCATAAGGGTGGTGTCATCTGCATATCTGAGGTTATTGATGTTTCTCCCAGCAGTCTTGATTCCAGCTTGTGCTTCTTCCAGCCCAGCGTTTCTCATGATGTACTCTGCATATAAGTTAAATAAGCAGGGTGACAATATACAGCCTTGACGTACTCCTTTTCCTATTTGGAACCAGTCTGTTGTTCCACATCCAGTTTTAACTGTTGCTTCCTGACCTGCATACAGATTTCTTAAGAGACAGGTCAGGTGACAAAACATGATCCACTGGAGAAGGGAATGGCAAACCACTTCAATGTTCTTGTCTTGAGGACAATTAGCAAAGGGTATATATAAAACTTGGAGAAGGAAATGGCAACCCACTCCAGTATTCTTGCCTAGAGAATCCCGTGGACAGAGGAGCCTGGTGGGCTGCTGCCCTAAGGTTGCACAGAGTCAGACATGATTAAAGCGACTTAGCATGCATGCATGCATACCCAGGTGGCGCTAGTGGTAAGGAACCCACCTGTCAATGCAAGAAATGTGAGAGACATGAGGTTCGACCCCTGCGGAAGATCCCCTGGAGGAGGGCATGGCAACTGACTCCAGTATTCTTGCCTGGAGAATCCTATGAACAGAGGAGACTGGTAGGCTACAGTCCATAAGGTCACACAAGAGTCGGACACAATTGGAGCGACTTAGCATGCACCCATGCATATGTAAAGCTCTGGATCTATAAATGGATTCCTTTAAAACTATCACCACCCTCACAAGTCTGTGCTTCCTCTGGAGGTACTGGTTTGAAGGAACACTTCTTTCAGTGATTAATTAAAGCATCTATAAGGGCTGGAAGTTCAAGTGAGCAGTTACTTGAGGGCTCCAGAGCTCAGCATGTGCAGAGTAGCAGGCCATGGACACCATGTACAGGGGTGTGCTGAATAAGGATTCCCCCAAGTACACTGGCCCCTCTAGGCCCACCAGTCTCAGCCTGGGCCTTTAAGCCTACAGCCCCTGTTATTTTCATGTCAATAATATTTTTTGTCAAACTATGAATCTGTGGGTTTAATTCATTGAATCCCAATGAAAATTCTGTCAGGTGCAGAACCAGCACTGCCAAATCAATTAGCTAAATTATGACTTTTGATCGTAAAATTTGACTTAATTTTCCAGTTCAAATAAATTCATTAATAAACATTTCAAAAGCGATTACAGAAAGCTCTGGAAAGATGAATGCATTTTAAATGGATTAATAAAACCAGTCAAATCACAATTAAATAATGCAGATATAATTTATTCATTTTAATAGATTAAACAAATAAGAATAAATCTATATACATTTCTCATCATTTAAATTGTAATGATGCAACGTAATATGTAGTTAAAATATAGCTATATATTAAAATATGGGCTTCCCAGATGGAACTAGTGGTAAAGAACCTGACTGCCAGTGCAGGAGATATAAGGGATGTGGCTTCAGTCCTTAGGTTGGGAAGATCTCCTAGAGGAGGGTATGGCACCCATTCTAGTATTCTTACCTGGAGAATCCCATGGACTGAGGAGCCTGATGGGCTACAGTCCATTGGGTTGTAGAGTTAGACACAACTGAAATGACTTAGCACACATGCACACATATTAAAAAATAATGAAGGAAGAGTAACTAATTAAAATAAATTAAAAGCATGATATTTCCTTAGTATTGAAAACTGGTTATCAGCTTTTGCTATAAAGTAAAAAATCATAGACACTACTTAAAAAAATGACTCTGCTAATGTCATATATATCATAATCAAAATATCTGTGTATTTAATGAGAGAGAACAGCATATGAAGCTAAAAAATCTATTTGGCCCAGCATCTAGGAAGTAAATCTTTATAGCAGATAGCAAATATTACATACATCATGAAACAAAGTAAGATGATGATTGAATGTAATCAGAATATATAGTTCATGATATAATCAAATTATGTGTTTTAACTTACTGCATAGCAGAGTGTATATGTATATAACACATATATAGCAGAATTAATTTAAAATAAATCACTTTACCTTTCAGTCCCCTGGTTTCACCCAGTGTGTTTCGAAGAATCTGATGCTCTATAAAATATTCTAATTATATTAAAAGAATTAGAACACTCTTCGACATAAATCATAGCAAGTTTCTCTATAACCCACCTCCTAAAGTAATAAACAGATGGGACCTAATTAAACTTAAAAACTTTTGCACAGTGAAGGAAAGTATAAACATGGTGAAAAGACAACCTTCAGAATGGGAGAAAATAATAGTGAATGAAACAACTGACAAAGAATTAATCTCCAAAATGTACAAGCAGGTCATTCAGCTCAATACCAACAAAACAAAAAACTCAATCAAAAAGTGAGCAGGAGGCCTAACCAGACATTTCTCCAAAGAAGACACACAGGTGGCTAATAAACATATGAAAAGATGCTAGCACAACATCGCTCATTATTAGAGAAATATAAATCAAAACTATAACAAGGTATCACCTCACACCACTCAGAATAACCATCATCAAAACACCTACAAACAATAAATGCTGGGGAGAATGTGGAGACATGGGAAGCCTCTCCCCTGTTGATGGGAATGCAAACTGATATAGTCACTGTGAACAGTATGGAGAGTCCTTAAAAAACCAGGAATAAAACTACCATATGATCCAACAATCCCATTACTGGGTATATACCCTGAGGAAACCAAAATTGAAAAATACACATGTACCCCCAATGTTCATTGCAGCACTATTTACAATAGCTAGGACACGGAAGCAACCTAGATGCCCACTGACAGATGAATGGATAAAGAAGCTGTGGTACATACACACAATGAAATATTACTCAGCCTTTAAAAGGAATGTGTTTGACTCAGTTCTAATAAGGTGGATGAACCTATAGCCTATTATATAGACTGAAGTAAGTCAGAAAGAGAAAAACAAATACCGTATATTATCACATAAATAGGGCTTCCCTTTTGGCTCAGATGGTAAAGAATCCACCTGCAATGCAGGAGACCTGGGTTCAATCCCTGTGTTGGGAAGATCCCCTAGAGGAGGACATGGCAGCTTACTCCAGTATTCTTTCCTGGAGAATCCCCATGGATAGAGGAGTCTGGAGGTCTACAGTCCATGGGGTCATGAAGAGTCAGACACGACTGAGTGACCAAGCACACAATGCATAAATATGGATTCTAGAAAGATGGTACTGATGAACCTATTTGCATGGCAGTAAGGGAGACACAGACATAGAGAACAGACTTATGGACACAGTGGGGGAAGGAGAGGGTGGGGCAAATGGAGAGAGGAGCAGGGAGACATATACATTACCATATGCAAAATTAAACAGTCAGTAGAAATTTGCTTTATAATGCAGGGAGCTCAAATTCAGTGCTCGGTGATAAGCTAGAGGGGTGGAATGGGATGGGAGGTGGGAGAGAAGTTCAAGAGGGAGGGAATATACATATATCTATGGCTGATTCATGTTGATATATGGTAGAAACCAACGCAATATTTTTAAGCAATTATCTTCAATTTAAAATAAAGTTTTAAAAAAGGAAACAAAAATTAGTGTCACTACACTAAGCAGTGGGCTTCCCTGGTGGCTCAGAGGTTAAAGCACCTGCCTGGAATGTGGGAGACCCGGGTTCAATCCCTGGATCGGGAAGATCCCCTGGAGAAGGAAATGGCAACCCACTCCAGTACTCTTGCCTGGAGAATCCCATGAAGGGAGGAGCCTGGTAGGCTACAGTCCATGGGGTTGCAAAGAGTCGGACACGACTGAGCGACTTCAGTAGGCAGTAGTACCCTAAGCAGTACTGCTTCACTCTTTGACAGTGCTTTTGTTTCCAGCTAAATAAAATCTGATGTAAGTGTTAGTCACTCAGTTATGTCCAACTCTTTGTGACCCCATGGATTGTAGCCTGCCAGGATCCTCTGCCCATGCAATTCTCCAGGCAATACTGGAGTGAGTTGCCATTTCCTTCTCCAGGGGATATTCCCGACCCAGGGATTGAACCTGGATCTCCTGCATTGCAGGCAGATTCTTTACCATCTGAGCCACCAGGAAAAGAATAAAATCTGATGAGAAGGAGTATTATGAATAGTTGAAAAATATTGCTTAAAAATATTAAAACAGGATGAGTGAAGTAAGCTCAGTCATGTCTGACTCTTTGCGACCCCATGGACTGTAGCCTACCAGGTTCCTCTGTCCATGGGATTTTCCAGGCAATAGTCCTGGAGTGGATTGCCATTTCCTTCTCCAAGGGATCTTCCAAACCCAGGGATCGAGCCCGGGTCTCCCATATTGTAGACAGACGCTTTACCGCCTGAGCCACCAGGGAAGTCATTAAAAAAACAGGATAAAAAGCCTTATTTAGTAATCAATATTTTTTACTGATTCTTCTTGTTTTGCATTTATTCAGCTTTCCATTAAGACTAAAGAATTCTTGGACACTGGTTAGGGTGTGGAAGAGGAAAGTCCTCATCAATTCAATGTCCACATTGCTCAATAATCTGATTCCAGGACATCTCTGTAGTTGTCATTTCTAGCACGACACTCTTCATTGTTCACAGAAATAAAGTAAGATGAAAACATGAACATGTTGATAGATATTTTTAAAATATTTTTGAAAAAGAGAAAAAAGTATTCTTGAAGCTGTATCCAAGAGCTTCTACTTTCTGTACAACTCTTGCCCAGCTGTGAGGTCTGCTAGGTCCACAGAAAGTCTTCTGGGGGCTCCCTGAGGCTGGGGCCCTGAGGCACAGCCTGGTGGGGAGGTAGAAACTTGGCAGGGTGGACTCTGCTAAATCCATGGGACGGTTATTAGAGCTTCTTGCTCAGGCCCACGCTGCAGGCTTTGTGCATCCAGTCTGGAGAGGGTTCAGGGCATGTTAGGATGGGGGCCGGTAGAGGTGAGGCTGCAGGAAAAGGCAGGTGTGAGCTGACACCCTGCCACCTCCTCAGGTCACAGTCTGCAAGCTTTCCATCTTCTCAGGGTTCCACTTCCTTTCTCCAGGAGTCTAGTCTCTACAGGGGCCTCCCACCTTTGAGTCTGTGGAGGAGGAGTGGATGGTCCCCTCACCACCTGGGGGTTAAGACTTCTCCAGAGATGGGCCCAGGGGATACAGCGGTGGGGTGGGTGATCTGTCCAAGGTTACTCAGAGGGTTGGTGGCAGAACTGGGACTCACACCAGGCCTCCTGGGCCCCCACAGGAGCCACATTTCCAGCACCTGAGTGCCCAAGGCTCCTATCTCATAGGGTTGGTCAGGGAGCTATAGCATACTCCTCCTTGACAGGCAAAGGGAATGGGGCACCCAGGAGGCTGGCGGAGCTGGGGCAGAGGTCCTCAAACGGTGGCACAGCTGGAGTCGGGGGTCACATCATGGCTGTGGGGGGTGCTGCTGCTGCTGTTACTTCTTCTGGTTCACTTCGTTCTCCTTTGCCTGCCGATTTTGGAACCAGAGCTTCACGTGACTTTCAGTAAGCCCCCATTAGCAGCCAGCTCTGATTTCCCCTGGATGGCAATATAATGACTGTACAGGAATTCCTTCTCCAGCTCCAGGCACTGGTGATCAGTGTAGATGTTTTACTGTTATAGTCCCTAAGTCGAGTCTAACTCTTTTGCAATCTCATGGCTCCGCTGTCCATGGGATTTCTCAGGCAAGAATACTGGAGTTGGTTGCCATTTCCTTCTCCAGGCGATCTTCCAGATCCAGGGATCGAACCTGTGTCTCTTGCATTGGCAGGCGGATTCTTTAATATGAGCCATTAGGGAAGCCAGTTTGGTGTAGACTACATAGTTTTCGTCTTTGGTCCCGGTCTTACCCCTGCCACTGCCACCTTCAGCTGTCACGCTACACCACATCCACTCACAGGAAATCTGGCTTTGCCCTCCGGATGAGGATGGCATGCCTGGCCTGCAGAGGGACTGCACCAGGAGACCAGGGCCATGCACCAGGAGACCAGGGCCATGCCCCTGGGGACACGGGTGCCATGTGCTGAAGCTCCACGTGTGTGTTGGTCGCTCAGTCATGTTCAAGTCTTGGCGGCCCCATGGACTATAGCCTGCCAGGGTCCTTGGTCCATGGGATTCTCCAGGCAAGAATACTGGAGTGGGTTGCCATTCCCTTCTCCAGGGGAATCTTCCTGACCCAGGAATCAAACCCTGGTTTCCCAAGTTGGAGGCATATTCTTTACCTTTTGAGCCATCAGGGAAAAGTCTAAAGCTCAGAGGAGGCCTGAAACCCAGAGGGATGGACTGGCGGTGGGGGCCCATTTGCCCTTTGGTGCAGAGAAGGGTGCATCTGAGTAGCTGGTGAAGTCTGGGTACTGCAGGAGCCTGGGGATCGAGGTCAGGTTTGGGTGTGGGGACTGTAGGCTTGTGGGGACTGTAGGCTTGCGGGCCCGGGCTGAGACGTGGGCCCAGGGGGTCCAGGTTTCCAGGGGAATCCATGTCTAGCACACAGCCCACCAAGCACATAGTCCACATCAGATACATGGTGTACATGCCTCTCCCCGCTGCTGGGCCTTGCAGGCTTGGAGAAACTATTCACCTGGACTCCTGGCCCTTATAGATGCTTTTCGATTGACCATTGAAAGAACTGCTCCTTCCTTTAAATTTTTTTCGTTTTCTCCACCCCCCCACCCCACATTGGCTCTGTGGTATCCTTGAGTTTCTTACACCTGGAAAGCACCACAGTGGAATTCCAGGAAGGGGAGGGCTGGTCTTTTCTTATAAAGTGTGTGAAGGAAGATTTTGAAAGAAAGGCTAGGAAAGGCAAATCTTTATGACAATTAGCAAAGGCTATATATAGAGATCTGGCTATATATAAAGATCTGGCTATATAAACGGATTCCTTTAAAATCATCACTACATTCATGCTCCTGAAAGTATTTCCTCTGCAGGTACTGGTTTGAAGACCATTTTTGGCCTACCACCAAAACAGTAGAGGTGGAACAAAGTGATAGTCAAGATACAGTTCATGGGTAGAATCCACAGAACTTGACAGCTAATATATTGAATTGGGGTAGAGAGTAAGGGAGGAGTGAGTGTCAAGGAAGACTCCACAGTAGAGCTGCTATTTGTTGAGACAGAGAAGACAAGGGAAGAAGATGGCTTCAGAGTTTTTTTGTTTATCTTGTTCTGTTTTAGACAACTAACTGATATTTTATTGAGTTATAACTCATGTTTTGGCTAAGTTTATCAAATAGAAATGATTTTTGGCACATAAGGTAATGTTATTTCCAAAATGATTTTCCCTTTTAAAATATCTTTCCTCACCCTCAGCATTCAAATTCTCAACAGCGTCTCAGACTCAAATTCATCCTCAAATTTTATTGTGATGAGCCGAATGATTGCATATTCAAGCTTAATTGATATGAATAGTGGGAAGTTTATTCTTAAACACAGTTTTAGCTATAGTAGAATGCAACAAAACTCTATATTGCTTTTCTTCTGTGGCCCCTACCAAGAAATATAAAGAAGGGACCCATGCGTTCTGTGTGGTACATAGTAAGTGCTCAGTAAATAGTTGTTGAGTCACATATAGGATATTCACATACTAAATTTTTTATAAGACATTTAAAAAGAAATGAGGAATTTTTACATAGACACATAAACACACAATTCAACTATTTCTTAGGATTCCTTTAGCTTGCCAACTAAACAACGTAGCTCACCACCCAGTTCTACAAGAATGAAGTCCCCAGCCACTGCAGTCGCTGACCTTCAACACACCCTGAAAAGAGTTCCAGATAGAGAGCAGGAATGAGGCACTCTGTGCTCTAGGGAAATTTGGTAGAACAGGCCTTCAGGTAGTTAGATCTTTTCAGAAGTCTTCATGAGCCTAATTTTTTTAAAAATATCTTCTCACATCTAGAAGAGCACTAAAATCATTTACAGAGACATTTGCTCCTTGTGACTGTCAGCAACCTTCTCCTCAGTAGCAGCAAGCCTCTGCCAAAATGTATGCTTGACTGCATGTATTCCCCTTTATCAAAATCACATATATACTAACCTCTGCCAGATTCCCACCTCTGGCAAGCAGTTCCTCAGAGCCATCTGAGAGGCTGTGTCCTGAACTATAGTCCTCATAAGCACCCCCACTCCAACAAAAGGTAACTCACAGCTCTCAGTTTGGGCATCTATTTTCAGTCCACGCACTCTTACACTCATATTATATTCCCATATATAACCTTTTACTAATAACTGAGGCTTTTAAATGGTAAGTTTATGCCCACATGAACTTACTTATTAATTTAATAAAGTTTACTAATTCAACACTTATTATTTAATAAACGTATTAAACATTATTATGTTCACAACATAAATGTTTTGAAAATATTAAAAAGCCATTCCTTTCAAAGGTCCCAGAGGGGCCCATTCTGCAATGTCTCCGTTTTTCTTGTGCAAGTGTCTTTAACTTGTGCAAAATATCAGATCTGCTTTTAGTGCCCATTTCTGCCTCCATCCTCTTCTGCACGGTCAGTGTCGTGATGGCCTTTGCGGCTGTGACATCGCTGGCGTGGGAACCTAGAAAGAGCTGGCCACTTCATTGGCCGGTCCAGTGTCGGCCCTGATCCTGCCCCATGCCCCCAACGTCCATTGCACGGGCTTTGAGACCGCGTCCCTGAAACCGCTAGCCATGGGCGCCCTGGGGTTTGCAGGTGAGTCTCCAGGCGGTCCTCCTTGGTTCTTCAAGGGCATCCCCGCCTGGTGCTTTCCTTTCCAGCGTGTGCGGGCTGAACCTGCACCATTCAACCCTAGAATGGGCCCAGGCGGCCACTGGGCCACAGAGCAGAAGGTAAGGGCCTCGGGGACCGCGTCCCATAACGGCTGGAACGAGGGACCTCGGGGGCCGGTGACCGTTGGTTTGCGAGGCTGCCTGAAAACGGAAGGCTTCAACGTCGTTGCGCAGTCGTGCACCGCCCTGCGCCAGGCGCCAGTCAGACAACTGTCCCTGCCCTTGAGGAGCTTGTCTTCCTGGCGCAGGGCTTGTTGGTTTCTGTTAATCAGGCTGAGTGAGCTCTCTTCTATTCCTACCTCAATGCGAGCCTGGTGTTTATATCCTCTATAAGTGAGTAATGAACTCTTAAAAAATTTGTCGCCATTTATTGCATAATATATACTTACACATATGTGTGTACACATGACACAAATATAGATGAATATGTGTGTGATTTTATGTGACAAATAGACTCTTCACAGAATTAATATATTTTATTACATTAATAACATTCATAGATGTACTTGCATTCATGGGATGAACTCCACTAAGATATGTATCCGTACATGTGTATGTATCATATGTATACATAGGCAGACATTGTTGGATTTGATTTGTTAATGTTTTATTTAGGATATTTGCACTTATATTCATAAGTGTTATTGTGTATGTAGTTTTTTGGTGCAGTATACAGTTCTTGTCTGGTTTGGGAATCATTGCTCTTTAAGTTTCAAGAAATGAGTTCAATGACTTTCCTTCTTTACTTGTGAAGTTTGTATATCATAAGGATTTTCTGTTCTTTGCTTGTTTGATAAACCCCACCGGTGAAACACTTTCAGCCTCCTGCCTGTTACTTTTGGGGGTAAATGAGAGCCTTTTGTGTACTTTTCTGTTTTTCCTTCATCAACTTTTAGTTTTATTGATCTTGATTGTTTTCTGTTATACTTATTTCCCTGCCTTTAAGCTTGTTCAGTTTCTAGCTTCTTTACTGAATCCTTTATTTACTTGCAATCTTTAAAATACTAAATTAATTTAATACTCTTCTTATTTTTAATTCTAAGAGCTGCTAAAACTGCATCCACGAACCTTGAATATGTGATATTTTATTTTCTGAATGGTTCTAACTAGAGAGTAATTTCCATTTAATTTTCTTTTTAATCTATTGGTTTATTTAGGAGTACTATTTCAAGTCTTCAAACTAGACAGTTTTTTAAAAATCTGTTTTTATTTTTGACTTACTTATTTGCTTTATGTTAGAAAATGTAGTCTACATAATATTATATCTTTGAAGTGTATTAAGTCTTTGATTACCTAGCATATCACAATTTTTATAAGTATTTTATGTGATATGAAAGGAAAGTAACTTCTTTATTAGGTACAGGGTTCCCTCTATTTATATTGTTTTTGTTTAGTTGCTAAGTCATGTCTGACTCTTTTGCAACCCTATAGACTGTAGCCCAAGACTGTTCATTGGGAGGGTCAAATGTTGTGTATATGTACTACTTTTTTTGCTCACTTGATCTATAGATCATTGAGATAGGTTGAAATATCTCACGATGTTTTTGTGAAATGTCAAGTTTCCTGTAACTCTGTCAGGCTTTGCTTTGTATATTTTGGGACAATCTTAGGTGCGTAAAAGTTATAAGTATTAGAGCTCTTTGAAGGATTGGCCCTTCTATTATTATGTTGAGTCTCAATTTCTCCTTATTAATGCTTGTCCTTTAAATTCTATTTTGTCTGATAGAATGTTGTTAAATCAGTGTTGTTTTGATTACCATCGGCATGGTGTATTTTCTGTTTCTTTGTTTCTTTATTGTGGTAAAATATGAGATCCAACCAGTCCATTCTGAAGGAGATCAGCCTTGGGATTTCTTTGGAAGGAATGATGCTAAAGCTGAAAGTCCAGTACTTTGGCCACCTCATGTGAAGAGTTGACTCATTGGAAAAAGACTTTGATGTTGGGAGGGATTGGGGGCAGGAGGAGAAGGGGACGGCAGAGGATGAGATGGCTGGTTGGCATCACTCACTCGATGGACATGAATCTGAGTGAACTCCAGGAGTTGGTGATGGACAAGGAGGCCTGGTGTGCTGTGATTTATGGGGTCACAAAGAGTCAGACAGGACTGAGTGACTGAACTGAACTGAACTGATGCATGACATGATATATTTAAATGTATATTTCAGTGGCATTAAATTGTTGTATGACTATTACTACAATCCATCTTCCCAATTTTCATCATCCATAACTGAAGTTCTGTACTTATTTAATACTAACTCTTGGTTACTGCTTCTCTCTGTCTCTTGAGAGCCAGTATACTACTCTGTCTCCATGAATTTGACTATTCTAGAAACCTCATTCAAGTGGAATTGTAGAAGTTTTGTCCTTCATGTTTGGATTATTTACTTAGCATGATGGCTTGTAGGTTCATCCTAGAAGTACTGTGGTCTGTGTCAGGATACCATTTTTGATATTCTGTGGTCTGTGTCATTTTTTGACTGAATAATTCCATTGTATGTATATACCTACTTTCTTTAGCCATTCCTCTGTTAACGGACATTTGGGTTGTTTTTACCTTTTGGCTTTTATGAATAATGCTGCTCTGAACATTGGTGTACAAATATCTGTTTGAATCACTGCCTTTGATTCTTTTGGTATTTACCTAGAAGTGGAATTGTTGGATCATTTGGTAATTCTGTGTTTAATTTCTTGAAGTACCATGACAGTTTTCCATAGCAACTGCATCATTTTCCTTCCTCACCAGCATTTATTTCTTTATTTTGAACTTTTTGATATGCTTTTGCTTTATGGATGAGTTTTATAGGGAACATTTATAGCCACATCATCTAGTTTGCTTGTCCAATCTGTCTTTAAATAAATGGAATGAAGCCACTTTTACTATTGTGATTACTTAAGAAACAGGGCCAGATTGACTTCTCTTTTGTGTTTTTTGTATATCACGCTTCCCTGTCTTTGGCCGAAGGTTCCTGAATCATCTATACTCTTCCTGTCTGTCAGTCATTTTATGTGTTATTTATTTTTCCAGCTCTGTTTAGGCTCCATAGATTATGTTTATGCTATTTTAGTGTGTTACCTTAGTACATATTTGTCCATAAATTTTTTCTGACGGAGTCAGACAATTTTTAAATATTTCTTTCTGTTGACAATAACAATAATCTGTTGTGTTTTTTTAATAACAAGGATCTTAAGGTACAATGTTCATTAAACTTCTTCCTACCCAACTCTGTTATTTTTTCAGTATTTTAACTTATAAAATGTGATCTTTCATTATATTTACTGACATAATACATATTTTTAAATGGTTTTTTCAGTAATCTTTTCTGATACAATATTCTTTCATTTAAAAGACCACTTTTATAGTGGTTAAAGGTGTGGATCCTGGATTTGGATCCAGGTCCACCACTTATTTTGTTCTTTGATTTCTTTATGTCAAGTGAATGTAACACCAGTTTACTCATGTTAAGTGGGTTTAAGACTAGTGCCTAACTCAGAGAGGCTTTGTGAGGATTTAATAAGTGAGTATTTGTAACTATGTCTTTGTCTCCCATTATTAATTGGAATTACCACAAATTTAGTGGCTCAGAGCAACACAAATGTATTATTTTACAGTTCTGGAGGTCAGAAGTCTAAAATGTGTAAAATGTATAAAATGTGTAAAGTGTGTTCAGCATTCCTTTCTGGAGGCTCTCAGGGGGAAATCTGTTTCCTTAGCTGTTCTGCCCTTCAGAGGTTGCCTACATTCCTTGGCTTGTAGTCCCTTCTCTTACCTTTAAAGCCTGCAGCATTGTATCTTCTCTTCTCTGAACTCGCCTTCCGTTCTCACATCTTTCTCTGCCTTTGATCTTCCTGTCTCCCTCTTGCGTGGTTCCTTGTGATTATGTTGAACCCACTGGATAATCCAGAATAATCTCCCCATTTTGAGATTTTAGTTTAATTACATCTACAAAGTCCCTTTTACCATATAAGGTAACTTATTCATGGGTTCTGGGTGGTTAGGATGTGGACATCTTTGGGGAGGCCATTCTTCATTCTGCCACCTTGTGTACGTCTCATCTGTGTGCCACTTTTCTTTGTGCTGAAGTACATCCTTCATTATTCTGTTAAGTGAGGGTCTGTAGGTGATAATCTCAGTCTTTTTACATATTCAACAATATAAACTTCTTGGGCAATTGTTTTTGCTTCAGCATTTTTAAGACATTAACCTATTGTCTGCTGGTAACTTTTCTAACAAACCAATAAATGATACGCTTTTGGCCTCTCTCTCTCTCTCTTTTTTTTAACAGAGTGGGTAGGATTTTCATATGCACCAGATTGTATTGTTTGTACTGTATTGATGGCATCCTGTCATCACTGATCATTGCATGGGTCTTTAAAAACTAATAAATTGTATATTCAAGTGATAAAATAGACAGACACCTGCAAATTCACTGCATAAGACAATAAGTAGGTTACTAGCAACATTTGTCTTAAAATCTTTCCCTTATTTTATCTCTCTGCCTTCTATAACTCCTCAAGAATTTTGTGTTTATTATTGTCAACTGGAAAGACCACAAACTATAAAGAGGCCAAAGAATTATTAATGGGGGTAGAATTGCAACTGGGGGAACCACAGTTTGGGAGGAAGCCAGAACAGTGTCCCACTGGAGGAAAATGGGTAGAATTTTTATGGAGTGGGGAATGGGAAGTTCTTGCAGGTTTAAACAAATTGTTTATCAACAGTTTGAATTGGAGGAACATTTGTTACATATATGCAGTTAGCTTATCAAGCACATCTCATATGTTACTAGGGAAAGGTATATTTTCTTTAGTCCAGTTCTTAGCATATTTCAAGCAACTCAGCAACTGTTCAGCAGTTTTATTTTAGAGTGTTCAGCAAGAGTTCAGCAAGGTCAGTGACTATGTCCTCAGGTCTCCATCATCCCTGATTTAGTTCTTTTCATATTATCTTGAAGAATTAAAAGCTTTCAAAATCACATGTGTATGTCTACAGTATATTTCTTAGATTAACTGTTTTTGAAGTTTACAAAAAAGAATATTCTGAAAGAGTTTTCTAATAATTCCTCTTACCAATGATATTTTACCAAGGTTAATTGTTTTATTTCTACTGTTATGTTAATATTTCATTGTGTTATTAGATCATAATTTGTTTATTCTCTTAGTGATGGGCTTTTAGTGTTGTTTCAAGCTCTTAGATGTTATTCTCAAGACTACTGTGGAAGAATTTGTACATGTCTTCCATTGCACATATGAAAAAGTTTGTGTGTGTGTGTGTGTGTGTGTGTAGGTATGTGTGCATGCCAAGCACTTCATCATGTCTGACTCTTTGCAACCCCATGGACTGCAGCATGCCAGGCTTACTTTTCCTTCCCTATCTCCTGAATTTTGCTCAAACTTGTGTCCATTGTAGGTATGTGCGTGTGTACTAAAGTCGCTTCAGTTATGCTCTGCTCTTTGTGACCCTGTGGACTATAGTCCTCCAGGCTCCTCTGTCCATGGAATTCTCCAGGCAAGAATACTTGAGGGGGTTGCCATGCTGTCTTTCAGGGGATTGTCCCGACCCAAGGATCGAACCCATCTCTTACATCTCCTGCATTGGCAGGTGGGTTCTTTACCACTAGCGCCACTTGGGGAGCCAGCCCATTGTAGGTACATTAGGATGTAATTGCTGAGATGTAGGGTAATGTTCAGTTTTTAAAGATGCCAAACTTTTCTGGAGTGGTTATATACTCCTACCAGCAATCTAAGAGATATTACTAGCGTCCATCCTCTCTGCTTGATGTTGTCAAACTTCTTTTGCCAGTTGAATTACAGAAATGTTGACTTATGATCTTAATTAGCATGATCCTGATTACTAATGACATTGAACATAACTTCTTATGTTTATTTCTTCTTCTGTGAAATGCCTGTACATATTATTTGCCTGTGTAATTGTTTCAGTCTTTTTTTTTTTAGTGTAGTTCTTTTTTTGTTCTTGAGACTAATTTTTTGTGATATATATGTTAGATGTCACTTCAGTTATTTATTGCTGTTTAACAAATCACTCTAAAATTCCCTGGCTTAAATCAAGAATGATTTCTTATTTCTCTAGGCTCTAGGCTCTAGGCTCAGACGGGTGTTTTTGTAGCTTCATATGGCCCTGGGTCCCTCATCTGACTATATTTATTTGATGGCTGGGTGGGGCTGGAAGGTTCAAAAGATCTTCACTCATGTCTGGTGGTTCAGAACTTTTCTGTGTGGCTGATGACTTGGAGCATGCGTAGTCTCAGCAGAGTAGTTGGATTTCTCCCACAGTTCTTTGCTTCAAGAGGGAGAGGGGAATCTGGCAGGACTCTTAAGGGCTAGGCCTGGAACTGGCATAAAGTTATTTTAACAGGTCTCTGTTGGTCAGAAGAAATCACTAAGATAAGCTCTGCTTCAAGAGAAGGAGAAATAGACTCCACTCTGTGATAAATAGACATGTGGGGTTATCTTTGGAGACTATGTACCACATATATTTTGCAGCTATCATTTCACAGTATACAGCTTGTCTTTACTTTATTAAAAGTGAGATTTATCAAAAATTCTTTATTTTAATACAGTTAAGTTTATAGACTTTTATATACACTCTTGTTTAAAAATCTTTTCTTCCCCCCATCAGGGAAATATTAAATATATTTTAAAGGTTTAATTTTGATATTTAAATACTTAATTGCACTGGAGTTAAATTTTTATTTTGTTTGTATATTTGGTGTGAATGAGAAAATGTTCAGTTTCATTTTATTCCCATGTTTATTCTAGATCAGTTTTTCCCACTGATTTGACATGTCTTTTTTTTTTTTGTCATGTTCATGTTTTTTAGTTGTGATCTATTCTTTTTCACTTAGAGAAATCCCTTTAACATTTCTTGTACAGCTAGTTTGGTAGTGATGATCTCTTTTAGCTTTTGCTTGCGTGTAAAACTCATAATCTTTCCATCAACTCTGAATGAAAACCTTACTGAATAGATTATTACTATTTTCCCCCTTTTATCACTTTAGATATATCATGCCACTCTCATCTGGCCTGCAAAATTTCTGCTGAAAGTTAGCTACGACCCTTAT
Source organism: Neotragus pygmaeus (assembly GCA_006410875.1). NCBI lineage: Eukaryota > Metazoa > Chordata > Mammalia > Artiodactyla > Bovidae > Neotragus > Neotragus pygmaeus. The sequence goes on from SJYV01030163.1 coordinate 121,599, forward strand.
AGCCTTGTACATAACTTGTTACTTTTCTCTTGATGCTTTTAATAGTCTCTTTAATTTTTACTATTTTAATTACATGTGTCTTGATTGGTCCTTTCTGTGTTGATCCTGTTTGGGACTCTCTGTGCTTCCTGGACCTGGAAGCCCTTTCTGAAGTTAGGAAAGTTTTCAGCTACTATGTCCTCTCTCTCTCTTCTCCTTCTGGGATCTCTATAATGTGAATGTTAGTATGTTTGATGCCCCAGTGAAAGTGAAAGTAGCTCAGTTGTGTCCAACTCTTTGAGACCCCGTGGACTGTAACCTGCCAGTCTCCTCTGTCCATGGAATTCTCCCAGCCAGAATACTGGAGTGGGTAGCTGTTTCCTTCTCCAGAGGATCTTCCCAGCCCAGGGATTTAATCCAGGTCTCCCACACTGCAGGCGGATTCTTTACCAGCTGATCTACCAGGGAAGCCTAGAGGTCTCTTAAATTGTCGTCTTTTCTTTCTTTTTTTTCTGTTCCTTTTCAGTTACTTCCACTACCTGTCTTCCAGCTCATGATCTGTTCCTCTGTATCATTTAGTCTACTGATCATTCCTTCTAGTGTATTTTGCATTTCAGCACTATATTATTCATCTCTGGTCCTTCTATATTTTAAACTCTTTGTTAAAAACTTCTCACTCTGTTCATCCCAGATCCTCCTGAGTTCTTTTATCATCTTTATAATCACTGCCCTGAACTCTTTCTCAAGTAGATTGTCTGTCTCCACTTCATTTAATTCTTCTGGGGTTTTATCTTGTTCCTTTGTTTGAAACATGTTTCTCTGTTTTCTCATTTTGCCTAACTTGTTCTCATTTCCATGTGTTTTGTAGGTTTGTTACATTTCCTGACTTTGGAAAAGTGGCCTTTTATAGGGATGTCCTATGTATCCTAGCCGAGCATTACCTCTAGTCAAAGAGCTATATTGTTTAGGGGTGTGCCATATGTGTGCAGCATGAGTCCTTGTGTTTTGGTGAACTGACGCTTGTGAGTGGTCTACTAGGCCTGGCTGTCCCCCGACCTGGTTGGTCTCCAGGTAGGCCCTGCCTTGTGTAGAGGTTGCTGGCTACTGATTGATGGGGTTGGGTGGGGTCACAAGGTGGCTGTCTATAGAGTCCTGGCCGACTTGAAGCTGGTGTCAACATGCTAGGAGGTGGGCTTGGATCCTGGGGCCACTGACTGGAGGAACCAAAGTGTCCCGGAGCTAGTGTTGACTTGGTGGTGGTTGGGGCTCGTTCCTGACACAGCTGGCTGAGGGATCCAGGGTGTCTCAGGGCTGGGATTAGCCTGCTGGCAGGGTAGTCGAGGTCCTGCCATGGCAGGCTGTGAAACCGCAGTGGTCCTGGAGCGGATGCTAGCCAACTGGCATGTGAGGCTGGTACAGGACTAGTGCTGGCCCTCTGATGGGCAGTGCTAGAGCTTGAGGTCTATGGCTATGGGGTCCAGGCCTACCGTAGGAGGAGCTGAGGCCCCGGAGGTCTCAGAGCTAGTGCTGTTTACTGGTGTATGTAGGCTGGCCTTGGGGCTGGCTGCCCTCTGGTGGGCAGTGCTGGAATCTGGAGTCTCTGGCTAGAGGGCCCTGGGGGTACAGAAGTACTCCACCCTGTCCCCACTGGTGGGAGGGGCAGGGCCCAGGAGGTCCTGGGGCTGGTGCTGGTCTACTGGTGAGTGGGAGCTGGGTTCCAGGGTCTCTGGTGAAGAGGGTCTTGTCCTGGGGCAGCTCTGGGTTCAGCACCCCTATAGCAGCCAGTCTACTGGTTGGTGGGGCTTGGTTCCCACTTGGGCTAGTTACTTGGCCTGAGGCATCCCAGTACTGGTGCTGACAGGTAGGTGGGTGGGGTGAGTTCTAATATGCTAGAGAGAAGTTCCAAAATGGTGCTTGCTAGTGTCCTTGTCCTCATGATAAAACAAGTTCCCTAAAATGACTGCTCCCAGTGTCTGTGTCCCCAGGATGAGCTCCAGTTGCCTCCTGCTTCTCTGGAATGCTCTCCAGAATCATCAGATAAGGTGTGACCCAGGTTCCTTTCAACTTACTTCTTTTGCCCTGAGTCCCAGAGCATTGAGATTTTATGTGCACCTGTTACGAGTGGAGTTCCTGTTTCCCTCAGCTCTCTGGGTGTCCTGAAAGTAAATTCTGCTGACTTTCAAAGCCATATGTTCTGGGGGCTCATGTTCCTGATGCAGGACCCCTGGACTAGGGACGCTGATGTGGGGCACGGACCCCTCACTCCTCTGTATTTGTAATTTGTGTGAGTTACTCACTAGGGGTCTGAGGCTTAACTGTACCCTTCCTTTTTTTAATCTTTAGTCACAACTGAAGATAAAGATATTTTCTGCTAGATTCCAATCTTTATCATCAGTAATTGCTCTCTTTGTAATTTTTGTGTGCCCATAGGAGGAGGTGAGCTCAGGGTCTGCCTTCTCTGCCATCTTGGCCAAATTCTTATTGATTTTGTAACCTACAACTTTACTGAATTCATTTATTAATTCTAACTGAACTAACCTTTCCATCTTCAAAGCCAGCCAACAATAGACTATTGTGAAATAATAAGAAACACATTGGCCTCTGCCCTGGTTCCTGACACAGGACTGCTTGAATTTCTGGACCGGTTCCTGACACAGGACTGCAGATTTCTGTGATATACCTTGAAGTCAGAAAGTGTGATACCTGTAGCTTTATTCTTTTTTCCAAATATGGCTTTGATTATTGAAGGTCTCTCATTTTTTTCTATTTTTATGAAAAATGTTATTGGAATTTTGATAGGGATAGCATTGGATCTTTTGGGAAGTATGAACATTTTAATCTTAGTTACTGTAATATGTGAGCATGAGCTAACTTTCCATAATTTTGTGTTTTGCTTCAGTTTCTTTCATCAGTGTCTTATAGTTTTCAGTGTACAGGTCTTTTAATTTCATTGGTTAAATTTGTTCTTCAGAATTTATCTTTTTTGGTGTTATTGTAAGTGTGATTGATTTCTTAATTTCCTTTTTGTGTAGTTCATTGTTAGTATATAGAAATGCAATTGATTTTTGAATGTTGATTTTGATTCCTACAGCTTTACTGAATTTGTTTATTAACTCTAACAGGTTTTTTTGGGGTGGAGGATGAGAGAGGATGAGATAATTGGGTGGCATTACCAACTGGGTGGACATGAGTTTGAGTAAGCTCTGGGAGTTGGTGGTAGACAGGGAAGCCTGGCATGCTGCAGTCCATGGGGTAGCAAAGAGCTGGACACAACTGTGCAACTGAACTGAACTGATGGTGGTTCTATTTTTAGTTTTTTAAAAAAACCTCTCTATTGTTTTCCACAGTGTCTACACCAATTTACACTTCCTACCAACAGTGTCGGAGGGTTCTCTTTTCTCTCTAGCCTTGCCAACATTTGTTATTTGTGTTCTTTTCTATGATAGCTATTATGACAGGTTTGAGGTGATATCTCCGTGTGGTTTGAATTTGCATTCCTCTGTTTGATGAATGATGTTGAGCATATTTTCATGTGCCTGTTGGCCATCTGTGTTGTCTTCTTTGGAATAGACTCTCTTCATACCTTCTGTCCATTTTTAAACCAGATTTTTTATATTGAGTTGAATTAGCTGTCTATGTATTTTGGATATTAACCCATTATCGATCATATCATTGGCAAATATTTTCTCCCATTCAGTAGGCTGTCCTTTCATTTTGATAGTGACTTCCTTTACTACACAAAAGCTTTTAAAGTTTTAATTAGGTCCCATTTGTTTACTTTTGCATTTATTTCCTTTGCTTTAGGACAGGATCCAAAAACATTGCTGTGTTTTATGTCAAACAGTGTTCTGCCTGTGTTTTCCTCTAGGAGTTTTATAGTATCTGGTCTTAACATTTTGATCTTTAATCCATTTTGAGTTTATTTTTGTATATGGTGTTAAAGAATCTTCTGATTTCATTCTTTTACATGTGGCTGTCCAGTTTATGCAGTACCACTTATTGAAGAGACTGTCTTTTTCTCCATTGTATGTTCTTGTCTCCTTTGTCATAGATTTGTTGACTCTTTGCGACCCCATGTACTATACAGTCCATGGAATTCTCCAGGCCAGAATACTGGAGTGGGTAGCCTTTCCCTTCTCCAGGGGATCTTCCCAACCCAGGGATTGAACCCAGGTCTTCTGCATTGCAGGCAGATTCTTTACCAGCTGAGCCACCAGGGAAGCCCAAGAATACTGGGATGGGTAACCTATCTGTTCTCCATGGGATCTGCCTGACTCAGGAATAGAACCGGGGTCTCCTGCATTGCAGAAAGATTCTTTACCAGCTGAGCTACTAGGGAAGCCTTTATCATAGATTGACTATATGTGTGTGAGTTCATATCTGGGCTCTCTATCCTGTTTGATTGATCTGCAATATGGATGGACTGGAAATTAATATTAGTTACTGTATTAGTTACTGTTTTTGTGTCAGTACCATATTTTTTTTAAATTTTACTTTTATTGAAGTATAGTTGATTTACAGTGTTTTGTTAATTTCTGCTATACAGTGAAGCGACTCAGTTATACAAATCTGTACATTCCTTTTTATATTCTTTGCATTATAGTTTATCCCAGAATATTGAATATAGCCCCCTGTGCTATATAATAGGATGTTTTTTATTCTATATATAATAGTTTGCATCTCCTAACCTCAAACTTCCAGTCCACACC
>SJYV01030163.1:134715-240383 GCA_006410875.1 Neotragus pygmaeus
CTGAAGAATTGATGCTTTTGAACTGTGGTGTTGGAGAAGACTCTTGAGAGTCCCTTGGACTGCAAGGAGATCCAACCAGTCCATTCTGAAGGAGATCAACCCTGGGATTTCTTTGGAGGGAATGATGCTACAGCTGAAAGTCCAGTACTTTGGCCACCTCATGTGAAGAGTTGACTCATTGGAAAAGACTCTGATGCTGGGAGGGATTGGGGGCAGGAGGAGAAGGGGACGACAGTGGATGAGATGGCTGGATGGCATCACTGACTCAATGGATGCGAGTCTGAGTGAACTCTGGGAGTTGGTGATGGACAGGGAGGCCTGGTGTGCTGCAATTCATGGGATCAGAAAGAGTCGGACATGACTGAGCGACTGAACTGAACTGAACTGATTGCTAAGAAAATGGTAAACAATTCAGGAAGAAAAAAGAAAAGAGCAAAGGATATGAAAAAGTTATGGGGATAGTCATTATAATGACAAGGAAACTGTTCAAGGTGTTTATAAACCAAATCAGTTCAGTTCAGTTGCTCAGTCGTGTCTGACTCTTTGCGACCCCATGGCCTGCAGCACACCAGGCCTCCCTGTCCATGACCAACTCCTTGAGTTCACTCAAACTCATGTACTTTGAGTCAGTGATGCCATCCAACCATCTATCTCATCCTCTGTCATCCCCTTCTCCTGCCCTCAATCTTTCCCAGCATCAGGGTCTTTTCCTATGAGTCAGTTCGTCGCATCAGGCGGCCAAAGTATTGGAGTTTCAGTTTCAACATCAGTCCTTTCAATGAATATTCAGGACTGATTTCCTTTAGGATACACTAGTTGGATCTCCTTGCTGTCCAAACCGAACAGCAGTCACAAAGTCCTCAAAGAAAAAAGAGTTAGGAATACCTAATAAAGTTTTCCATCCATAAACAGGTTCAAAGAAATGCTTTATTTGTCTTTGAAGCGAAGTATTACCTTATTATTCATGTGATTAAGTATTTTTGTTTAATATACCTAACAAGGGTATCTTTTCTACTGAGAAGCATATGTTTGAAGTTACAGAACCCTGAAATTTCTCTGCTTTTCAAAAATATGGTATGTAGCTGTAGGTATTGCAGTCATTTTGGATTCTGTTCTTACGAATACATTTTCCCAACATTTACAAAGTAAACGGCTAAAGCAATGTGAGAAGATTTTGGCTTTAATCCTGATATGGGTTGGTGGTGGTGGTTGCTCTAGTTTTTATTTTATTTTATTTTTTTTATAAAGAAGGATAATTATGTAAGGATTGAATTTCAGAAAACTGTATTCTGACCTCACCCTGCCACCAACTTAATTGGATAACATTGTTTTTTTCTTGTTGCTTTTTGATTATTTTCATCCATCATTGTACTTACCTTTAATAATGAAGTATAAAATTTCAGATAAATATTTATGTGTGTCATATCAGAGGCACAGGAAATGGGTAACATTTCTTCATCATTTAAAATAAAATTAGATGACGATTCTTAAGTCCCTTTTAACTTTAAAATTTCAGTAATATCAGTTAGACCTATTTAGCATTTAACCAGACTCTCCATGTTTCAGATCTGCTTTCCAAAATGACTATCAAAAATTGTTTGACAAGATAGATATTTTATTGCACTGTAAAGTAGAGAAGAAAGATTTAAAATTTAAGTTATAGAGAATGTTAACTATAGTATCTTCTTTTCTTTTTCACTTTAGAGTTTTAAAACATGAAGAAGAAAACTATTTTCAAAATGTTCTACCATCAGGGAATCGACCAGCAGGAAAGGAGACATTGAAACATAAAACGTTTGGAACAATCTCTGTACCCTTGAAGTCAGAGAAAGCAGAAGAAATTTATCAAGATTACACTCCAGGCATGTTGACTTTTATTTGCTTTTTTGGAAATAGAAAGAAGTTTTCATAGTATGAAATCAAGTAAACAAGTAAAATGTATTGAAATGGTACACGGTTTGGTACTTTCCTAATTCCATTAGTCATAGAAATTAAAAGAAATACAAAGCTTACCTTTTAAAGGGAACACTAAGCATAATCATAAAAATAACAACAGTAATATCACTGCTACCACCAAGAATATCTGGCATTTCTATAGCAGTTTACATTCTCTGTCACACATATCATCTTGTTTTGTATGTGTGTGCTGCTGCTGCTGCTGAGTTGCTTCAGTCATGTCTGACTCTGTGTGACCCCATAGATGGCAGCCCACCAGGCTCCCCCGTCCCCGGGATTCTCCAGGCAAGAACACTGCAGTGGGTTGTCATTTCCTTCTCCAATGCATGAAAGTGGAAAGTGAAAGTGAAGTCACTCAGTCGTGTCCGACTCCTAGCGACCCCATGGACTGCAGCCTACCAGGTTCCTCCGTCCATGGGATTTTCCAGGCAAGAGTACTGGAGAGGGGTGCCATCGCCTTCTCTGGCATGTATGTGAGATAACCCTAAAAGGAGGGGGTCAACATTCCCTTAAATCCCTAGTGCCTTCTAGCTTTGTTGTGACCCCTCTTTGTTCCTCTTGTCAACCAGCGTCTTGATTATTCCCTCCACATACCTTCATTTTTTTTGTTTATTTGTTTTTTTACCTTCCTTCTTCCAATCCCAAATTCTACCATTTCCAAAATTTACATTTTTTTTTTTAAACCACAGCTTTCTTTTCTATCCAGCTTTGGTCTCCATTCTTCACTTCTTCCTGGATCACTCTCTGACCAGTAACTTCAACTCCATTTCCCCTTTCTTTCCTCTGCACCTGAATTGGCAAAATGTAAACTCTAACCAACAGTTAGAAGCAACAGTTAGAACCCTGTACAGAACAATTGATTGGTTCAAGTTTGAAAAAGGAGTATGACAGGGCTATCTGCTATCACCCTGTTTGTTTAAACTATAAGCTGAGCACATCATGAGAAATGCCAGGCTGGATGAGTTACCAACCTGGAATAGGCAGGAGAAACATCAACAGCCTCAGATATGGGGAAATGTAATGGCTGAAAGCGAAGAGGAACCTCAAGAGCCTCTTAATGAGGGTGAAGGAAGAGAGCGAAACAGTTGGCATAAACGAAATATTTAAAAAAAAACTAACTCTTGAGAGTCCCTTGGACTGCAAGGAGATCCAACCAGTCCATTCTGAAGGAGACCAGCCCTGGGATTTCTTTGGAAGGAATGATGCTAAAGCTGAAACTCTAGTACTTTGGCCACCTCATGCGAAGAGTTGACTCACTGGAAAAGACTCTGATGCTGGGAGGGATTGGGGGCAGGAGGAGAAGGGGACGACAGAGGATGAGATAGCTGGATGGCATCACTGACTCGATTGACATGAGTCTGAGTGAACTCTGGGAGTTGGTGATGGACAGGGAGGCCTGGCGTGCTGCAATTCATGGGGTCACAAAGAGTCGGACACGAGTGAGCAACTGAACTGAAGTGAACTGAACTGAACTGAAGATCATGGCAACCAGCCCCATTACTTCATGGCAAATAGAAGGGGAAAATGTGGAAGTAGTGACACATTTCCTCTTCTTGGGCTCTAAAATCACTGTGGATGGTGACTGCAGCCATGAAATCAGAAGACAATTGCTTCTTGTCCGGAAAGCTGNTTGGTGATGGACAGGGAGGCCTGGCGTGCTGCAATTCATGGGGTCACAAAGAGTCGGACACGAGTGAGCAACTGAACTGAAGTGAACTGAACTGAACTGAAGATCATGGCAACCAGCCCCATTACTTCATGGCAAATAGAAGGGGAAAATGTGGAAGTAGTGACACATTTCCTCTTCTTGGGCTCTAAAATCACTGTGGATGGTGACTGCAGCTATGAAATCAGAAGACAATTGCTTCTTGTCAGGAAAGCTGCAAAAAACCTATACAGTGTGTTGAAAAGCAGAGACATTACTCTGCCAACAAAGGTCTGTATAGTCAAGACTATGGTCCTCCCAGTGGTCATGTACAGTTGTGAGAGTTGGACTGTAAAGAAAGCAGAACGCCAAAGAATTGATGCCTTTGAACTGTGCTGCTGGAGAAGATTCCCAAAAGCCCCCTGGACAGCACAGAGATCAAATCAGTCAATCTTAAGGGAAATCAACCCTGAATACTTGTTGGAAGGACTGATGCTGAAGCTGAAGCTCCAATATTTTGGTCATCTGATGTGAACAGTCCACTCACTGGAAAAGTCCCTGATGCTGTGAAGGATTGAGGGCAGAAAGATAAGAGGGCATCAGACGATGAGATGGCTGGATGGCATCACTGATGCAGTGGACATGAACTTGGGCAAACTTTGGGCGATGGTTAGGGACAGGAAGGCCTGGCATGCTGCAGTCCATGGGGTTGCAAAGAGTAGGACACAACTGGGTGATTGAACAACAAAAGCAAACTCTACCATTTTAATTGTCAATTTTCCTTGGTTACCAACTTGGTAAGCCTATTTTGCAGAGCACTTACATAATCACATTGATTGGTTCTTTTTCCAATTTCATGGTTCCCAGTATCATGGGGCACTCAGTTCTGCCTTTTGTTATTTTATATCTCTTTTAAACTCTCCTTTCTATTACATACAACATCTGTTTAAGCTGTTGCAGTTTAACCATGAGCCTGAATTACTTGATTATGCTTCTATTTTATAAAAAGTAAAAATTGAAGATAGAAGTAATCAAATGGAAACTTGTCTAACTTGCAGCTCCCCAGTGTCACCTGCAGAATTTGTCTCAGGGAATAATTGTGCCTTCTCTCCTTTAAAGTTATTCCTATCACCTCTGTTTGGAGCTCCTTTTCTGCCATGTCCTCAGGAACTTGGGATCCATCTATTATCTTCTCTCTCATCTTCCTTTCTATTGGCTTTTTTTCTGTCAGCACATAAATATGCTACAAGCTTAAGGCTTACCTATCTTAAACAAAATTGTCCATCTCATCAAAGCTATGGTTTTTCCACTGGTATGTACAGATGTGACAGTTGGACCATAAAGAAAGTTGAGTTCCAAAGATTTGATGCTTTTGAAATGCGGTGCTATAAAAGGTTCTTGAGGGTCCCCTGGACTTCAAGGAGATCAAACCAGTCAATCTAAAGGAAATCTACCCTGAATATTCATTGGAAAGACTGATGCTGAGGCTGAAGCTCCAGTACTTTGTCCACCTGCTGCAAAGAGCTAGCTCATTGGAAAAGACCCTGATACTGGGAAAGATTGAAGGTGGGAGGAGAAAGGGACGACAGAGGATGAGATGGTTGGATGGCATTACTGCCTCAATAGACATGAGTCTTCAAAAACTCCAGGAGATAGTGAAAGACAGGAAAACCTGGTGTGCTGCAGTCCATGGTGTCGCAGAGTCAGACATGACTTAGCAACTAACCAACACAAGGAATAAATTTACCCGAGGAGATGAAATACCTGTACACTGAAAACTGTAGGACACTGATGATAGAAACTGAAGAAGATACGAATTAATGGAAAGATAATCTCTGGTTGTGGATTAGAAGAATTAATATTGTTAAAATGTCCATACTACCTGAAGCAATTTACAGATTTAATGCGAACCCTATCAAAATTCCAATGACATTTTTCACAGAAATAGAAAAAACAATCCTAAAATTTGTATGGAGCCACACAGTAGACCTCAAATAGCTAAAGCAATCTTGAGAGTGAAGAATGAAGCAGAAATAAGATAATGTATAAATGGCCAATAAATTGACAAAATAGCCAAGAATATTCAATGTGGAAAGGACAGTCTTTTTAATAAATGGTGTTGGGGAAACTGGATAGCCAATTTTCAGAGTAAAACTAGACATCTATTATTCAATACACAAAAATCAACAGAAAATGGTTTCAAGACTTGAAAATAATGTTGTTGTTGCAGAACATAATATCTGAAAGCAATAAAAATCCTAGAAGGAGACCAGTGTAAAACTCTTTGATATTGGTCTTGGTGACAGTATTCATGAATTTGACACCAAAAGCAAAGACAACAAAAACAAAATAAACAATAAACAATAAACATAAAACTAGTTTTTGCACACCAAAGGAAACTATCCAGAAAATGAAAGGACATTCTACCAAATGGTAGTAAATAATCATATATCTGATGACTTGCAAATCATATATCTGATAAGAGGTTAATATCCAAAATATATAAACAGCTCATGCAACTCAATAACAAAAAAAACAAGCAACCTGATTAAAATATGGGCAGAAGATGTGAATAGACATTTTTTCAAAGAAGAAATACAGATGGCCAACAGGTACATGAAAAGGGGCTCAGCATCACTAATCATCAGAGAAATGTAAATCAAAATCACAAAGAGATAATCATCACACCTGTCAGAATGGCTGTTATAAAAAAGACAAGAAATAAGAGTGTTTGCAAGGATGTGGAGAAAAGGGAACCCTTGTGTACTGTTTGTAGGAATGTAAATTAGTATAACCACTTTGGAAAACTTGAGGAAAACAGTTTTTCTCAAACTAAGAATAGAATTACCACATGATCCAGCAATTACACTTCTTGATTTTTATCTGAGGGATATGAAAACTCTAACTTGAAATGATATACACACCCCCATGTTCATTGCAACATTATTTTCTGTAGTATAGACGTGAAAACAACCTAAGTGTCTGTTGATGGAAGAATTGATCAAGAAAATGTGATATAAATACTGTGATATTAGTCATCCATAAAAAAGGAAATCTTGCCATTTAGGGCAACATAGATGGACTTTACAGCATTGTGTTAAGTGAGATAAGTCAGACAGAAAGACAAAAACTGTGTGGGCTCACTCATATATGGGGGAATAAAACCCCAAACCCATGGATAGAGAGAACAGATTGGGGGTTGCCAGAGGCAGAGGATGGGGGATGGGCAAAATGGGTGAAAGTGTTCAAAAGGAGCAGACTTTCAGTCATAAAATAAATAATGCATAGGGATGTACAGACAGCCGCCAACTTAAGGATGATTCAACTTAGAATTTTTTGATTTTATAATGGAAAATTGGTGCATATCCAGTCTTTGGATTTTGATCTTTTCCTGGGCTAGCAAAATGTAGTACAATATTCTTTTATAATCCTGGGCAGCAGCAGTGAGACACAGTTCCCAGTCAACCACACAGCCATGAGGGTAAGCAACCAACACATTTATATTTTGTACCCATACAGCCATTCTGTTTTTCACTCAATACAGTATTCAATAAAGTATATAAATTATTCACATTTATTTTAAAATAAGCTTTATGTTAGATGATTTTGCCCAACTGTTGGCTAATGTAAATGTTCTGGGCACTCCAAGGTAGGCTAAGATAAGCTATGATGTTTGGTAGCTTAGGTGTGTTAAGGGCATTTTCAACTTAATACTTTCAACTTACTGTGGGTTTACCAGGACATTTTGACATCGTAAATGGAAGATCTGTCATTTACAACATTACTATTATTAACAATAATAGTAATAATAATAGTAACCATTATTAATAAGAGAGTAAATTTTAAAACTTCTCATGTAAAGAAAAAAAATTGTAACTGTGATGGATGGTAACTAGAATTACTATGGTGATAATTTTGCAATATATACAAATACTGAGACACTATGCTGTACACCTGAAACTAATGTTATCTGTCAATTATACCTCTATAAAAAGAGGAAGACATGGTCTAAAGTATCAAATAACACTGGTAAGTCTAGTAAAGTAAGGGCAGACAATGTCCATTGACTTTATTGACCTGAAGAATATGTTCACTTGAATATTGTTTTAGTGGAGTTCCAAAGCCAGACTGGAATGGATTAAGAAGTGCATAGTAGATAAAGAAATAGAATAGAGACTATATGCAACTCTTTCCAGAATTTTGACTGTGAAGAAAGGCAATTAACAAGAGAAGCTGCTTGGATATGAAAAAGAAAAAAAAATGGTTAATAGTGTAGGCATGAGGGGATATGTCTAACAAAAGGTGGAAATGATTGGTTTTGGGTTGAGGAGAAACAGACATCTCCTCTGTTAGTAAGGAGGGCAGGAGGAAAGCACTAGTATAGATGTGTGTTGGTTGGCTTCTTTGGCAATGACTCTTTGAAGGAATTCCCATCTGATGCCTTTATGTTCCTTGGAAGTGTTGTCAAGAGATTGGTTGAAATTGGGAGATTGGAATTTAGTGCTTTCAGATTCAGGGAGCATGTAGAAAGTCCGAAATAGCTGTTGAAAAGCCAGAAGAGTAAATTAACCAGAAAAATAACTGTGCAGATGTACGCACACAGGGCACATAGTGTTGGGTTCATCCAGCTCTGGTGTTTTGCCATATAGGAGAGACCAAAAGAAAGGGAAAGTTTAGGATATTGACAAGAGTTTTGTTGAAAGACAACCTCAGCTGGAGAAAGAGAAAAGTGAAAAAACAAAGAGAAGGTTGATGGATTGTAAAAAAGCAATGGAACAGTGAACTTGAAGTACTGAGGAGGTCAAAGAATGGTGATGTTGGGAGTAATAAGCAAGCTGGAAGGATAAAGACCAGTGATAGCAAGCTTTAGGATATAATTTTGATAGTGGTAAGTTGAAGTGGACAAACTTCAACTAAGATATGAGCGGTTGTCTAGAAATTGGGAGATAGGAGCGTGGTATCAGACACATCTTAATTCACGAACAGTGAAGTTTCAAGGGGCCTCCCATGTGGTGCAGTGGTAAAGAATCCGTCTCTAGTGCAGAAGATGTAAGAGACGTGAGCTCGATTCCTTGGTCGGGAAAGATCCCCTGGAGGAGGAAATGGCAACCCACTCCAGTATTCTTGCCTGAAAAGTCCCATGGACAGAGGAGCCTGGTGAACTACACTCCATGGTGTCACAAAGAGCTGGACACGACTGAGCAAGCCTCTAGAATCTTGAATTTTTCTAGAGTTCTTCCCTAGAAAACTCTAGAAAAATCTTCTAGAATGATAACATTTAATATGGAGTAAGCCCTCCCTGGAGCCAGGGTTCCAGATTAATTGGGTGACCAGACAATTGGTGAATGTCAATGAAAAATGGAAGAATATGATATAACAACAAGGCCTGAGCCTCAGAACAGTAGGATTTTTTTTTTTTTAAGGGCAAGTTGTAATGATTTGGCAGTGGTGAATGAGGAGCAAGGAGGAAAACAAGCCACTTTCTAATCTTGAGGTATATGAGGTAATGGTGTATAAACAAACACTACTTGAGGGGATTGCATGTTAATTCAGTGTTAGAAAATAACAAAACTAGAGTAGGTTGCCATTCCCTTCTCCAGGGGATCTTCCCTACCCAGGGATTGAACCCAGGTCTCCTGTATTGCAGGTAGATTCTTTTACCATCTGAGCCACCGGGCCCTATGTTACTTTTCAGCATTTATATCTATACATTTTTTAGGCTCAGTTATTAAATTACAGTTAATAAAAGGATTTTGTATGTATTTATTTCACAGGAGGATTCACATTTAAAAGACTTGTAATAATAAGATCATTAACATTTACCTTAGTAACCACTTACTATGTACTTTGAGCATATTAAATATAATAATTTGACCCTTGTAACAAACCTCTGAGGTTCTCACAATAACAATCTTCAATTCAAAGGTTAGTAAAGTAAAGCAGACTGATAATTAGAAGGTAAATCACAGAACTGGTAGCGGTAAAGTCGCAATTTGACTCACTATGTGCTCTCAAATACTATGATGTAGTGATCAGCTATATCGACTGGTATGTGGAATTATGTGGTATTATTTATAGCTCATGCAGATTATTCAATTAATAATGGTTTTATTTTCAGATTACCTTCAAGCAATTAGAATTCAACAAAATGTACTTACTTCAGAACCATTGCCCAGTAAGAAGAAAGAGAAATCAAAGGAAAAGGATCAAACTCATGCTTGTCCGAAAGTTAGGAAAAAAAGACTTGCATCATATGATAGAACAGGTATGAGATACTGATTCAGCTTGTTTAGAAGACACTAAAAAATTACTCTGTGGTTTTGTGTGCTTATGTTGGACACATTTTATTTTATTTATTTAATTTTAAATTTTTAGTTATCTTTGGCTGCCCTGGGTCTTCCTTGCTGCCTGCAGGCTTTCTCTAGTTGTGGCAAGCAGGGGCTCCTCTTTGTTGGGGAGTATGGGCTAGGGCTCACGGGCTTCAGTAGTTGTGGAGCGTGGGTTTAGTTGCTCTGAAGCATGTGGAATCTTTCCAGACCAGGAATCAAACCTGTGTCTCCTGCATTGGCAGGCTGATTTCTTAACCACTGGACCACCAGAGAAGTCTAACACAGATTTTAGAAGAAACAGTTTTACTGAATTTTATGTGTTTGGTTGCTTAAAGAATTTTCAAATTTTGAATACAAACTTTAAAATTCTTTTAAAAGAATTCCTAAAATGTTTGAGAATTCTGTTTGAAAACCTAAAATATCACTAGATTAAAAAATTGACAGACTGTTCAATGACTATGCTTTTAATTAAGAATCATCTCTGAAGGTTTTGATGTGTAACTATCAGTTCAGTTCAGCTCAGTTGCCCAGTCGTGTCCGACTCTTTGCAACCCAATGAATTGCAGCACACCAGGCCTCCCTGTCCATCACCAACTCCTGGAGTTCACTCAAACTCACGTCCATTGAGTCAGTGATGCCATTCAGCCGTCTCATCCTCTTTCGTCCCCTTCTCCTCCTGCCCTCAATCCCTCCCAGCATCAGAGTCTTTTCCAATGAGTCAACTCTTCCCATGAGGTGACCAAAGTACTGGAGTTTCAGTTTTAGCATCATTCCTTCCAAAGAGCACCCAGGACTGGTTGGATCTCCTTTCAGTCCAAGAGACTCTCAAGAGTCTTCTCCAACACCACAGTTCAAAAGCATCAGTTCTTCGGTGCTCAGCTTTCTTCACAGTCCAACTCTCACATCCATATATGACTACTGGAAAAGACTAGACAGACCTTTGTCGGCAAAGTAATGTCTCTGNTTTTTCTGGAACTCTCTTGCTTTTTCCATGATCCAGCAGATGTTGGCAATTTGATCTCTGGTTCCTCTGCCTTTTCTAAATCCAGCTTGAACATCTGCAAGTTCCCGGTTCACGTACTGCTGAAGCCTGGCTTGGAGTATTTTGAGCATTTATTTATTAGTGTTGAGATGAGTGCAATTGTGCAGTAGTCAGAGCATTCTTTGGCATTGCCTTTCTTTGGGATTGGAATGAAAACTGAGCTTTTCCAGTCCTGTGGCCACTACTGAGTTTTCCAAATTTGCTGGCATATTGAGTGTAGCACTTCACAGCATCATCTTTCAGGATTTGAAATGGCTCAACTGGAATTTAGTGTGGTTTTGTTTTATTCTTTTATTAAAACTTGATGGTATCATCATATTTAATAATGTTATGCCTTTGTCCAACTTAGTTTTAAACAGATTTTCTTCCACTTACATTTTCCAGTTTGTGCTTCTCTATACCTGAAATTTTTATTTGTATTAATATTTTAAGTTTTATTTATTTATTTATTTTTATTTTAAGTTTTATAAGGAAAAGTATACTCTTCTGTTTTTCACTGAAATACTATGGTCCAAGGAAGATTTATCATAAAACTATTGAAGTTTAGACTTCAAAGTCTCTCACTTACATAGGCTTCATTTTTTTTAAAAAGAAAATCCTCAAAATTATAGATGCTTGAGACTGGACAAAACCTGCATGGATGTGGTGGTATTCATGCCCTTGTCTAATCCTTTCCCCTTGAGTGTGGGCAGGACCTGTGACTGCTTCTAATCATAGAATATGAAAAAGGCAGTGGGGTGTTCCTCCTGTGATTATATTACATTATGCAACCCTGTTGCTAGCAGACTTCATGAGTCTCTCTCCTCTTCTGGTTTTGAAGAAGTAAGCTGCTATGACTTCTACAGCTATAAGGAAATGAATTCTATACCAACAGTCTGGAAGCTGATACTTTCCCATCTGAACCTCCAAATGAGGATCCAACCCCAGCTAATACCTTGATTGCAAACTAATAGAGGACTGAGTTAAGCTATATCCAGACTCCTAACCCACAGAAATGTAGGTGGCTTTAAACCACTAAAATTGTGGTTTAAATTTAAACCGCAATTTAAATGTAAATTGTAATGCAATTAGACAGCTAGTAGTGCATCTTACTGCAACAAATACAATCACTGTTGCTATGCATTATGAATTCTTAGTATTGAATATATTGTTACATTGTTCTTTAGTGTTTAGAACTTGATATCAGTGTAAGAAAGTAATAATTTAGGCTTAATGACTGCCAGATAAATAAAAACTATCTAATCCTTTAATGATGATATTTATTTAATTTGCTCTCCTCACTTAGCTGCTATAAATCCAAGAAAACAGACTTAGGTACTTAGAATTTTTAAAAATATTTTTGAAAAGTTTCACACAGAAAAAGTAGAGAAGATAACAGCTATTCATGTACTCACTATCTGGATATAATACATGTTAAGATTTTATACTTTTTAAAGCAAATTATAGTAGGCACAGTGCTACTCTTGTTACTCTCTCCATGTGCTCTGGAGAACAATGTATATTCTCCTTTTGGATAGAATGCTTTTTGTATATTATGTTCTTCTGATCTAATGTGTTATTTAAATTCACTGTTTCCGTATTGATTTTCTGTATGGGTGATGTGAAGTGAAGTAAAAGTGTTAGTTGCTCAGTCATGTCCACGTCTTTGTGACCCCATGGACTGTAGCCTGCCAGGCTCTTCCTGTTAATATTTGCTTTATATACCTTTGTTGTGTTCCTCCGTGGGATGCATGCACATTTATAAATGTATCTTGTTGTTGGGTTGACCCTTTTATCATTACATAATGGCCTTTGTCTTTTATTATGGTCTTTGTTCTAGAGTCTTTCTTGTCTAATACAAGTATGACTACTGCAGCCCTCTTTTCCATTTACATGGAATCTCTTTTTTCCATCCTTCACTTTCAATCTGTGTATATCCTTTTTTCTGAAGTAAATCTCTTGTAGGCAGCAAACAGATGAGTCTTCCTTTTTTTTTTATCCGTTCACCCCCTCTGTGTCTTCTAATTGGTAAATTTAGTCTATTTACATTTAAAAAGTAATCATTAATTGTTGTGTGTGTGCCTGCATGCTAAGTCACTTCAGTATTTCCGGGTCTGACTCTTTGTGACCAGATTGCCTGTAGCCTGCCAGGCTCCTATGGCCATGGGATTTTCCAGGCAAGACTACTGGAGTAAGTTGCCATGCCCTCCTCCAGGGTGTCTTCCTTATCCAGGGACTGAATCTGTGTCTCCTATGTCTCTTGCATTGGTAGACAGGTTCTTTATCACTAGCGCCACCTGGGAAGGCTTAACCTTCATACTACCTTTATAATTGATTAATCCACTACATTTACTTTATATTTACCTTTCTGGTGAGATTTATTCTTATTTCTGTTTTCTTGATACTAATTAGTACCCTTTCTTTTCAGCTAAGTCCCTTTAACATTTCCTTTAAGGCCAGTTTAGTGATGATGAACTTTTTTCTTGCTCTTCCTTTTTTGGAAAACTCATTGTTTTCTTCAGTTCTTAATAACTTTGTCGAGTATTCTTGGTTGGAAGTTTTTTCTTTCAGCATTTTGAATATTCTATCCCATTCTCTTCTCGTCTGCAGAGTTTCTGCTGAAAAATCTGTTTGTAGTCTTTTGTGCATAACAAATTGTTTTCTCTTGATTCTTTTAAGATTCTTTCCTTGTCTTTAACATTTGACATGTTAATTATAGTGTGTCTTGGTGTGGCACTCTGGGTTAATCTTACTTGGAATTCTCTGATTTTCGTGAATCTGAATGTATGTTTCCTGTCCTGAGTTAGGGAAGTTTTCAGCCATTATTTCTTCAAATTATTTTTCTGGGCTTTTCTCTCTCTTTTCTCTTTCAAGGATACCTATTTTTTTTCTGCTTTGATTTTGATGGGTCCTATTGTCTTTTCTTTGAAGTCACTGACCCTTACTTCTGCTTCATCTAGGCTGTTGTTGAACCCCTTTAGTGTATTTTTCAGTTCAATTATTGTATTTTTCAGCTCTGTGACTTCATTTAGTCAGTTCAGTCACTCAGTCGTGCCTGACTCTTTGCGACCCCATGGACTGCAGCACACCAGGCTTCCCTGTCCATCACCAACTCCTGGAGCCTACTCAAACTCATCTCCATCACGTCGGTGATGCCATCCAGTCATCTCATCCTCTGTCATCCCCTTCTCCTCCTGCCTTCAATCTTTCCCAGCATCAGGGTCTTTTCCAGTGAGTTGGTTCTTCCCATCAGGTGGCCAAAGTATTGGAGTTTCAGCTTCAACATCAGTTCTTCCAATGAATATTCAGGACTGAGTTCCTTTAGGATAGATTGGTTGGATCTCCTTGAAGCCCAAGGGACTCTTAAGAGTCTTCTCCAAACCATAGTTCAAAAGCATCAGTTCTTTGGTGCTTGGCTTTCTTTATAGTCAAGCTCTCACATCCATACATGACTACTGGAAAAACCATAGCTTTGACTAGATGAAACTGTTGATAAAGAAATGTCTCTGCTTTTTAATATGCTGTCTAGGTTGGTCATAGCTTTTCTCCAAGGAGCAAGCGTCTTTTAATATCATGGCTGCAGTCATCATCTGCAGTGATTTTGGAGCCCCCCAAAATAAAATCTGTCACTGTTTCCATTGTTTTCCCATCTGTTTGCCAGGAAATGATGGGACTGGATGCTGTGATCTTTGTTTTCTGAATGTTGAGTTTTAAGCCAACTTTTTCACTCTCCTCCTTCACTTTCATCAAGAGGCTGTTTAGTTCTTCTTTGTTTTCTGCCATCAGGGTGGTGTCATCTGCATATCTGAGGTTATTGATGTTTCTCCCGGCAGTCTTGATTCCAGCTTGTGCTTCATCCAGCCCTGTGTTTCTCATGATGTACTCTGCATATAAGTTAAATAAGCAGGGTGACTATCATATGCAGCCTTGACATACTTCCTTTCCTGTTTAGAATTGGTCTGTTGTTCCATATCAGTTCTAACTGTTGCTTCTTGACCTGCTCACAGATTTCTCAGGAGGCAGGTAAGGTGGTCTGGTATTCCCATCTCTTTCAGAATGTTCCATAGATTGTTATGATCCACACAGTCAAAGAGTTTGACATAGTCAGTAAAGCAAAAGTAGGTGTTCTTTTTGGAACTCTCTTGCTTTTTTGATAATCCAGTAGATGTTGGCAATTTGATCTCTGGTTCCTCTGCCTTTTCTAAATCCAGCTTGAACATCTGGAAGTTCATGGTTCACATACCATTGAAGCCTGGCTTGGAGAATTTTGAGCATTAGTGTGTGAGATGAATGCAATTGTGAGGTAGTTTGAGCATTCTTTGGCGTTGCCTTTCTTTGGGATTGAAATGAAAGCTGACCTTTTCCAGTCCTGTGGCTACTGCTTAGTTTTCCAAATGTACTGGCATATTGAGTGCAGCACTTTCAGAGCATCATCTTTTAGGATTTGAAATAGCTCCACTGGAATTCCATCATGTCCCCTAGCTTTGTCCATTGTGATGCTTCCTAAGGCCTACTCAACTTTACACTCCAGAATGTCTGGCTCTAGGTGAGTGATCACACCATCGTGTTTATCTGGGTCATGAAGATCTTTTTTGTATAGTTCTTCTGTGTATTCTTGCCACCTCTTCTTAATATCTTCTGCTTTTGTTAGGTTCATACCATTTCTGTCCTTTATTGTGCTCATCTTTGCATGAAATGTTCCCTTGGTGTATCTAGTGTTTTTGAAGAGATCTCTATTTAGTTTTTCCTATTCTATTGTTTTTTTCTATTTCTTTGCATTGATAGCTGAGGAAGGCTTTCTTATCTTTCCTTGCTATTCTTTGGAACTCTGCATTCAAATGGGCGTTTCTTTCCTTTTCTCCTTTGCCTTTAGTTTCTCTTCTTCTCTCAGCTATTTGTAAGCTCATCAAACAACTGTTTTGCTTTTTTGCATTTCTTTTTCTTGGGGATGGTCTTGATCACTGCCTCCTGTACAGTGTCATAAACCTCCGTCCATAGTTCTTCAGGTACGCTGTATCAGATCTGATCCCTTGAATCTATGTNTTTTGCTTTTTTGCATTTCTTTTTCTTGGGGATGGTCTTGATCACTGCCTCCTGTACAGTGTCATAAACCTCCGTCCATAGTTCTTCAGGTACGCTGTATCAGATCTGATCCCTTGAATCTATGTGACTTCAGTTTGTTACTTATATTTTCTTCCTCTTTATTGAAGTTTTCACTGTATTCATCAATTCTTCTGATTTGTTGAGGATTGCTATGGCCATTATTCTGAACTCTTTTTCAGGTAAATTATTTATCTCCAATTTATTAAGATTTTTCCTGGGAATTTATTTTATTTGAAGTGTAGTCTTCTGTTTCTTCATTTTTATTGACTTTCTGTTTTGGTTCCTATGTATTAGATGAAACAACCACATCTCCGTGTCTTGAAATAGTGGCCTCATGTAAGAAATACACCTTGTTGTTCAACCCTGCCCTAGATCTTGGTTGCTTCTCAAATCTTTGTGAATGTCCAAGCAGCCTATTATGTTTTTAATAGTTCCAAGTATTTGAAGCCGTGTCAAGACCTGTCAGTCCAGAGGGGAGCATCTCAGTCAGAACCGAATTTTAGGCTGATTGAAAGCAGTCAGAACCTAATTTTAGGCTGATTGAAGCAGTTCTTAAAATATTCAGATATATAAGACTACAGGTGTATGTCCATGGGCTACCAGAGACAGGTGATCTGGAGTTGTTCCTGCATGGCAGTCACAATAATTGAGGCCCCCTACTTCTGAGAGGTAATAGTGAGCTGTGGAGGCTGAGCTCCTGGGTCTGTTGCCTCTTGATGTGCTCTGGAGGTGGTAGCTGTTTAAGAACACTCTTCCTATTGGTTATAGTCCTACAGGGTCCATGGGCATAGCTCTGCTGGACACATGATCCCAGGCCATGTAGAGTTGTCTCCTGGCAGCGGCTGCAAAAACTGGGGTGCCAGACAAGTTGTCAGCTCTTGTTTGGGAGATACCCACAGCTAGAGCAAGGCAGAGAGAGAGCATTTCCTGAGAGCACTTCCTTAGGCCACTAGACATGTGTCAAACCAGAAACCTGCCTCTCAGGCCAAATTTCCTGAACAAGCAAATGGACCTCTTTCACAGAGACACTAGGCATGTGTTTCAGTATGCTGTCTGTGTGATGCCTTAGGGGTAGTAGCCAGCCAAAAGCTGTCTCTTTTATCTTTACAGCCCCGTGGAACCAGGAACTCAGGCACCCTTTAGCCTCCAGAGCCAGATGATCAAAAGGGATTCCCTGGATAGTAGCTTTAAAAATTAGGGCACCAGAAGCATGTAAGGCCTCTCTTCTGGGAGATACTGGTACTCTGGAGTGTGGCAAAGGTGATCAGTGGCTGTAATGGGTCAAAGGGAGGGTCCCCAAATAGTGCCTGACAGCTAGGGCAAGCAGAGGAAGAGTCTAAAGATGGTGTCCACCAGTCTCTGTCCCTGGAGAGTGCTCCAGCAGGCTCTTAATGTGTGCGTTAAATTAGATGCCTGCCTCTCAGGCCAACCCTTTAATACATGCAAATGAACCTCTTTCGCTTAAAGTCTTGAGTGTGATCAGCTGCCTCTGAGCTATGTTTCTACATGGGTGAGTCCAGTGCACAAACCCTTTAAGAGCCATTTCTCATATCACTACACTTTTGTGGGTCTTGTGGACACAAACCTTGCCAGTTTTCAAATCTAGATTTTGCAGGGGGGTAGGGGGTGCTCATCCCTTAGGACCAAGTCTTAAAGTTGGGGTGCCCAATGTGGGATTCAAAACCTTTGCTTCTCAGGGAAATGCTTCAGATTTTGGGTTGTGGGTTTTAGGTTGCTGTGCCAGGAGTGGGGTTTTGGACAAGATTGTTATCTCAGCCTCTCTACCCACTTTAATGTGGCTATCTTCTCCTTTGTCCAATATGTCATTATTGCTCTGCCAAAGGAAAATTTCAGAGGAAATTGTTTCACATGTATCAGTCATTTAGAAGAAATTGCTCCAAATTTAGATGTGTCCATGGGAAGAGGTTCAGCATCTTCCTCATCTTAAGCCAGAACTCCCTATATTCTTAACTGATCTTGAAGGTGGATATAGACCAGTCTCCTCATTTTTCTGAGATAAAGAATTACTGTCTTGGATTAGACTATACACCTAGCATACTTAGGGAAGTACATCACCCTCCAATGTTGAATATATGATATAGTGTCTGTTTTTAGTAAATATCTATGATTTTTTTCATTAAATCTGACTCTTATTAGAAAGACACTTTTCCCAGCTTTTTGAAAGATATTCCTTAAACTTACTACATATTCTGGAAAATCATTATTCTTTATTTGTCCTAAGTTACTTCCATTTCCCAACAATCTCTATTAAATCTATTAAGTCAGCTAAATCACCATCAATAAAGAATATATTAATTTATACTTTTACATTCTTGCATAAAAGGATTACTTTTGTCAACAGTTGATAATCCCAACTTTTAATTTTTTGCTGGTCTGATTGGTGAGAACAACTCCCTGATTTACTAATAAAGTTGAACATTTTTTACTGGCCATTTGTCTTTTCCTATAAATTCGTTGCTCATCTTTTTATCAAAATGTTTATTTCTTATTGATTGGGCAGAAGTTTTTAAATATTTGATATATTAATCTCTAGTCTTATACAGGTTATAAACATTTTCTGTCAGTATGTTAATTATTTTTAATTTTGTTTATGATGGCTTTTCCTGTGTAAATTGCTGTTTGTGGAAGTCAAACTTATTATTGTTTTCTTTCTAACATGCTTTGATTATTTTCCAGGAAACTTTCACTACCCCAAGTTTATAGACATGGTCTCACATATTTTCTTCGAACACATCTATAATTTGCTTTTCAGCATTTACTTCTCTAATTCATCTATGATTTATGCTTACATATAACCTCATATCTTTCCAAATGGCTAACCATTTTCCATTATAATTTATAATAATTCCTCCATTGATTTGAAATAACACCTTTTTTACTGAATGTTGTTCAGTTGTTTAGTCATGTTCAACTCTTTGTGACTCTATGGAAGGCAGCACAACATGTTTCCCTGTCCATCACCAACATGCAGAGCCTCCTCAAACTCATGTCCATTGAGTCTGTGATACCATCCAACCATCTCATCCTTTGTCACCCCCTTCTCCTCCTCCCCTCAGTTTTCCCCAGCATCAGGGTCTTTTCCAGTAAGCCCATCAGGTGGCCAAAATATTGGAGCTTCAGCTTCAGCATCATCCTTCCAATGAACGTTCAAGGTTGATTTCCTTTAGGATTGACTGGTTGGATCTCCTTGCTATCCAAGGGAATCTCAAGAATCTTCTCCAACACCATGATTCAAAAGCATCAACCCTTCAGTGCCTAACTTTCTTTATGGTCCAGTTTTCACATCCATACATGATTACTGGAAAAACCAAAGCTCTGACTATACTAAGCTGTCTTTTATAAATGGTTTTATGTCTAGTCTAATCTATTCTACCAGACCAACTGACCTGCCTCTTGAGAAACCTGTATGTAGGTCAGGAAGCAACAGCTAAAACTAGACAAGGAACAACAGANAGAAAGCTGAGCACCGAAGAATTGATGCTTTTGAACTGTGGTGTTGGAGAAGACTCTTGAGAGTCCCGTGGGCTACAAGAACATTCAACCAGTCCACCCTGAGGAGATCAGTTCTGGGTGTTCATTGGAAGGACTGATGTTGAAGCTGAAACGCCAGTATTTTGGCCACCTGATGCAAAGAGCTGACTCATTTGAAAAGACCCTGATCCTGGGAAAGGTTGAGGACAGGAGGAGAAGGGGACGACAGAGGATGAGATGGTTGGATAGCATCACCAACTCAGTGGACATGGGTTTGGGTGGACTCCAGAAGTTGCTGATGGACAGGGAGGCCTGGCCTGCTGCGGTTCATGGGGTCGCAAAGAGTTGGACACGACTGAGCAACTGAGCTGAACTGAATCTGTTCTACTGACCTGTTTTGCTTTTCCTATTCCAACACCACATTACTTTGGTTTCTACAGACACATATAATATGTTCATATCTAAGTATATAATATATATCCTCTTGATTGGACATACATAATTTGTGTCATCTCCTTACTATTTTTCAGTGCCTCCCTTTCTGTTTTATACCTAATGTTAGATATAAAGTATTCTTATTATTAATGTATTTCCATGTATAAGCAACTTACAAGGCTCAGACTAGGATAAAATAAGTTAGGTACCTAGGGAACAAAATATTGTAAGAGGAATGGTTATTTTTAGGGTCATGATACGCCATATTCTAGTCCTGACACTGTTTTATGCAATAGCTGAAGTATCATTTAATTCCTAGCAAAGAAACTGTGATTTCTGGAAGACCAGATATCTTGAACTACTTCTTAGCATTGTAAGCTTTGTCAGTGTGGCTTTTAAGTGCTACGAGAACAATATGTAAAGCATGGTGAATAAAAACCAAGAAAAGAGAATGTTTCAAGAAGAGAATTGTCAGCTGCTAAGATTTCAAGAAGTATTAGGTCTGAGAGGTGTCTGTTGGATGAATTCTAGGAAGAATTCTTTCCATCTCATTTAGCCATCCCAATTTTTCTGATCCTGTTTCCTCCACCTAAGAAAACACTCCAACTAGCTCCTGTTCCTGGTATCTTCTCTTGCTAATTGTCTGTGTAATTGTGGAATTGTCTTTTGAAATATCTTTCTTATACAGAAAAATATTATTCCTCCCTTCTAGCTGCTGTTAAAATTGAATTTTAAGCTGGATTTTCTTTCAATTATATAATGTTTGTGTAAATTTTAAGTATGTTACCATTTAAATTTTTCTCTATGTATAAATATTTAACATATCCTTAAGTAATGTCCATATTTGCACTTATATTGGATATTGTATTTTTTACCTTCTAAACTAGTACCAAATGATGATGATGTGATGTGTCATATTATTAGACTAAGAGAAAAACTTGGTTGGCAAACAGTATTACCACAGCACAGTTTGGAATACAGATGTTTCAAAACTGCAACTCAGAAGATACTTCTAAAGGTATTATTCTATTTTATTCAGTTTTTAGTATAAAAATTAAAATTTAAAAACTGTATGTAAATCTCTGTTCCCTTCATTTTAGATATTCTATAAAAATCAGACATCATTACATTAATCAAATTGCAATAGTTGTTTTATGGTAATTGCTTACAAAAAATGTTTGCTGTAACTTCATTTCATTTATTTAAAGACTGATGAACAGATAAGACATCTCCCTGAATTTTGAATCTACTCTTGTGTTCCTGTTGATTAGTTTTTTGTGATTTACAAAGAGATCCTGATGTATTAATACTCTGTAGCATTCTATCCTTCTTAACTGTCCTACTCCTGGTGCTGATTTTCTGTCTCCTCTATTTTCTTACCTTTTGTATTTTTTTCTTACCCAGCAGCCTCCTCAGAGAGATTTTATCTTGTCCAAGGTCACATGACTAAAGGTAGAAGCTATGATTAGAAGTAAGATCTTCCTCCTGTGACCTCCTTTATAACAGGTGATCTAAGATGGACTAGGATCATCTCTCCCTACTTTTAGTTCAGGAATTCTCAAAGTGCATCAGAAACAGCTTGCAGAATATTAGAAACATGTATTTTCGTCTTCACCCTTGACTTTCTGAATCTAAAACTCTAAGTTGGAGCCCAGATATCTGTATTTTATTAAGCTATCTGGGTGATTCTGATGCACAGTTGAGAACCACTGTTCTAGACCAAGGGTCAGCAAAATTTATTTGGAAAGACCCAGATAATAAATATTTTAAGCTTTTCAGACTATATGATTTCTGTTCTAGTTACTTAATTCTGTCATTGTAGTGGAACAGTAGTGATAGTATATAAACAAATGAGCATGGCTGAATTAAAAAAAATTATTTAAGAATTGGATATCTGGACTTAGCCATAGTTTTCTGATCCCTGCTCTAGACTGTTCCCATGAGGATAAATGCTCTTTTGATTATTATTCAGAGGCAGCATTAATGTAAAATACATGCATGATGGAATCAGATTCACCCAGTTTGAATCTCTATACACTCAACTATGTTATTTTGGGCAAGTTCCTAACTTCCCTGAACTTTAGTATCCTGAACCTTGAAGTGGAGATAGTAGTGCTTACTGTAGAGAGCTATGAAAATTCAATGAGATAATGCTTGTGGCATGGTATCTGGCAGATAGTGGGCATGGTAGGTTAAAAAAACATAGCTGTACATGAATTTACTATCATAAGCTCTCTATGGACTCTCTGATAGGATATGTTTATTTGTATGTGGAGAAAGAATTGAGAATATAAAAAGTAACACTTGTTTTTAATTGAAAAAGAATAATTGGAATATACTATTATTCTGCTTCTGTAATCAGATTATTTAATTACATATATGATCCACTTAGAATAATTGTGTCTACACTAAATTTCTAGTAACTTTAACTTTTTGGAGATGTAATTTAGAGTAGAAATGCCTCAAGTAATCAAATAAATAACTATAACAAAGTTCACATATAAGTCATCACCCAGAGTTTATTATTTCATTTTATTTACAGTTTTTAAAGGTTGTTTATTAAGGTTTTTAAAAGCACATTATGCGCTGCTACTGTTAAGTCGCTTCAGTCGTGTCTGACTCTATGCAACCTCATAAAAGGCAGCCCACTAGGCTACTCTGTCTCTGGGATTCTCCAGGCAAGAGTACTGGAGTGGGTTGCCATTTCCTTCTCCAATGCAGGACAGTGAAAAGCGAAAGTGAAGTCACTCAGTCGTGCCCGATTCCTAGTGACCCCATGGACTGCAGCCTACCAGGCTCCTCCGTCCATGGGATTCCCCAGGCAAGAGTACTGGAGTTGGATGCCGTTGCCTTCTCCGACCATAATCTCTATGGATGACATAATAAAGTGAAGTTGCTCAGTTGTGTCCGACTCTGCGACCCATGAACTGTAGCCCACCAAGCTGCTCCGTCCATGGGATTCTCCAGGCAAGAACACTGGAGTGGGTTGCCATTTTATATCAGACGTCAAAATAAGAAAAAAAAAAAAAAAAACCAGCTGAGACAATTGAGAAGAACAGTGTCTTCAAGGAAGACAGTTTTAAAGTAGAATTGAATGTAAGATTTTAAATTATAGTAGTTAGAAATTGTCAGTTATTAAATGCTTTTTATAATAAAATTTACCTTTTAAAAAAGACTGATTAACTTTCATGTAGAATTTTTGTCAGCAAAGTTAAAAGTTTCAAAACTGAAGTAAATTTCATTTAAAACTTTTTCTTAATGTAGAATAAGTGATTTCTCAATAATGCCAGGTTAGTAAGGAAGTGATGTTTAGTATATTGCAATAGCTCAGAATGTGGATTTAGAATCAGAGTTGTATTCAAATCCTTACTTTGCTACTTCATGACATTTCTCAAATTACCTAACTTCTCAAAATAATTAATTTCTATATAAATTTAAATGAGATTAAAGTGATCAAGCTTTAATCTCAAATTTAAGAGATGTGAAAACTGGGTGTATCATCAAGTTCTTCAGGTTAATAAGCATATGTTAGTAAGTATATAGATCAATTTTCATGGATGTTTTATCACCACATTGTGTATAAGAATGAAAATTACCTTCAATCTTTAAGAAGAGTGATTTTATTGAGCTTTGCATAGACACGATTTCATGTTAGCTTCATTCAGTGATACTATTCTTTTTTATTTATTTGTTTTTAATTTGACTATAATTGCTTTACAATACTGTGGTAGTTTCTGCCATACGTCAGAATGAATCGACCATAGGCATACATGTATCCTCTCCCTGTTGAACACCTCCCACTTCCTTTCCCACCCCATCCCTCGAGGTCGTCACAGAGCATTGACTTTGGGTTCCCTTCTTATTTTAATCTATGTTAAAATTGTTTCAGCTTATTGAATAATCTGTTTAACTATTTTATTACTTAAAGTTGTCAAGTTAATTACATTTTTTTCAACCTCAGGAACCTTTGAAAGATGATGGAGAATTTATATATTGCCTCCTTCGAAAAAATTCTAAAGCTTTTTATAATCCATATGATCTTTACGTAGTCTCTGCCCACAGAGCTAGACATTGCAAAGAATTTTGGGTTATTACTGCTTCATATATCTCAAAGGTAATATTTACAAAGGATTTTTAAAAATTTCAGAATCATAATGGAAATTTATTCATTTTATAATATAATTAGACAAATTCATCTTTTGGGGTTTCAGACAAACCTGGTCATTTGAGTAACAATTTATGTTTAAGAGCTTCCTTGAGAGAGTTATTTAATAGTGACTTTTTTTCTTTTTTGTAGAACTTTATGTTTGAGGATTCAATTTTAAGAATTTTTTTTTTAACCTCTCAGGTGCTTTTTTAATATTTAGTGTAATTTATTAAAGGAAGAACTAGAAAACAGGCATTTCCTGGCATAGTAAGTATTGTAATAATAAAAGTAGAGTGTTTTTTCAGATTTTTCAGAAACTTCATTCCCAGATCTAGAAATTTCCCTATTATACTCTTAGAGAAAACTTTGATATTTACCACAAGTTGTAAACACACAATTAATTTGATTCCATCATTTGTTTAATGTCTATCTGACTTTTTCTGCCTTTTCATTCTCCTAACTAAACTCTTAACATGTACACGGACAGTGCCATATCTAAATGAAGTGGACTGTGCAGATATGGAAATACCTCAAACATGTATTATCAACTGAAAGTGGAATGAACAACTTCTATATAAATAA
Organism: Neotragus pygmaeus; assembly: GCA_006410875.1. Taxonomy (NCBI): domain Eukaryota; kingdom Metazoa; phylum Chordata; class Mammalia; order Artiodactyla; family Bovidae; genus Neotragus; species Neotragus pygmaeus. The sequence goes on from SJYV01030163.1 coordinate 159,426, forward strand.
AAATATGCACATAAATGCATATGTGCTGATATAGGCAACTTTTATTTAGGAAAGAAATTTAAGAAAATATTACATTTACATGGGGGAGAGATACTCTTGGGAAGAGAGGAAACATATCTTGTTTTTTCAATGTCAAAATGGGATTATCTGGAGATTGGGATTATTATGCACTTAGAAACTGTTGCATCCATGTAGTTAAAATTAAGTTCATAAATATTTTATAGAAAATGTAAAAATTATGAGATTCAAAGTAATAGTTATTTATGAAGAGAAATCAAGTTTGGGTGTAGATGAAGTGGCAGAGGTCAGATATAGAAAAAACTTACCATACAGGCAACTAGCTATGAGCCAAATACAACTTTTTGTAATTTCTTGAATATAGTGCATGTTTTTTTAAGAAAGTTGAGTCATGTTTCGTCCTTTATATATGCAGGTTATTAAAATAGATGGTAAAGAAGAAATAGAACTTATACCTACTTTGGAATGGCTACTAGAAAGAAGATGTTACTATTTATTACAGCAATTCAAGATATTTTCCAATTTTCGGTGAGATGAATGAACATGAAACCAATTATTTGTAGTGTGATCCTGGTGAAATTGCAATTGCCTGGATAACATCTGGGTTCTACTACAGTAACGCAATATACATGGGAAATTATTGAGGAAATAGTGTATATCATAACAATTTTTTAGATAAGAGAAATGTACTCATTTAAGTATTAAAATCTTAACCTTTTTGGATAAATACTTTAAGAAAAAGATATTTTATATTCAAGCAAACTTAAATTATAATTAATTTACCTTTTGATTTTCATGCATTTATTCATTAAATGAATATTTATGAAAGTCTGCTAAGAATCAGACATTATTCTAGATGCTGGGAATAAATGTATTGAACAAACGAAGCAATTGTCTTACTCTCAAAGAGTGTAGATATTAGTGTGTGTGTGTTTGTGTTAGTCGCTCAGTCGTGTATGACTCTTTGTGACCCCATGGACTGTAGCCCTCTGGGCTCCTCTTCCATGAAGTTCTCCAGGCCAGAATACTGGAGTGAGTTGTCATTCCTTTCCCCAGGGGATCTTCCCAACTGATGGATCCAACCTGGGTCTCCCACATTGCAGGCAAATTCTTTACTGTCTGAGTCACCAGGGAAGCCCAGATTATCGTGCATGAGAAATAATAAAAAGAACACATGAAAACGTAACATGTCAGGTGGAAATGAAATGGTGTGAAGGAAAGTAAAACAGAATTAGGGAGGTGGGGAGCTTTTAAATTTAAGATCATATGTAGTTACAAATTACATTTGGCATTGCCTTTCTTTGGGATTGGAATGAAAACTAACCTTTTTCAGTACTGTGGTCACTGCTGAGTTTTCCAAATTTGCTGGATTGAGTGCGGCACTTCAGCAGCAGCACCTTTTAGGATTTGAAATAGCTCAGCTGGAATTCTATCACCTTCACTAGCTTTGTTTGTAGTAGTGCTTCCTAAGGTCCACTTGACTTCCAGGATGTCTGGCTCTAGGTGAGTGATCACGCCGTCATGGTTATCTGGGTCATTAAGCTCTTTTTTGTATAGTTCTTCTGTGTATTGTTGCCACCTCTTCTCGATATCTTCTGCTTCTGTTAGATCCATACCATCTCTCTCCTTTATTGTGCCCATCTTTGCATGAAATGTTCCCTTGGTATCTCTGATTTTCTTGAGGTGTTCTCTAGTCTTTCCATTTCTGTTGTTTTTCTCTATTTCTTTGATATTATTCACTTAGGAAAGCTTTCTTGTCTCTCCTTGCTGTTCTTCGGAACTCTGCGTTCAAATGGGTATATCTTTCCTTTTCTCCTTTGCCTTTAGCTTCTCTTCTTTTCTCAGCTAATCGTAAGGCCTCCTCAGGCAACCGTTTTGCATTTCTTTATCTTGAGGATGGTTTTGATCATGGCCTCCTATGCACTGTTATGAACCTCTGTTCATAGTTCTTCAGGCACTCTGTCAGATCTAATCCCTTGAATCTATTTGTCACTTCCACCGTATAATCATAAGGGATTTGATTTAGGTCATACCTGAATGGCTTAGTGTTTTTCCCTACTTACTTCAGTTGTAGTCTTAATTTTGCAATTAGGAATTCATGATCTGAGCACAGTCAGCTCCCAGTCTTGCTTTTGCTGACTGCATAGAGCTTCTCCATCTTCAGCTGCAAAGAATATAATCAGTCTGATTTTGGTATTGACCATCTGGTGATATCCATGTGTAGAGTCTTCTCTTGTGTTGTTGGAAGAGGGTGTCTGCTATGACCAATGCGTTCTCTTAGCAAAACTCTGTTAACCTTTGCCCTGTTTCATTTTGTATTCCAAGGCCAAACGTTCCTGTTACTTCAGGTATCTCTTGACTTCCTACTTTTGCATTCCAGTCCCCTATGATGAAAAGGACATCTTTTTTTGGTGTTAGTTCTAGAAGATCTTATAGGTCTTCATAGAACTGTTCAGCTTCTTCAACATTAGTGGTTGTGGCATAGACTTGAATTACTGTGATATTGAATGGTTTGCCTTGGAAATGAACAGAGATCATTCGGTCATTTATAAGGTTGCACCCCAGTACTGCATTTTGGACTCCCTTGTTGATTCTGAGGGCTTCTCCATTTCTTCTAAGGGATTCTCGCCCACAGTAATAGATATAATGGTCACCTAAATTAAATTCACCCATTCCAGTCTATTTTAATTCACTGATTCCTAAAATGTCAGTCTTCACTCTTGCCATCTCCTATTTGACCACTTCCAGTTTACCTTGATTCATGGTTATAACATTGTAGGTTCCTGTGCAATATGTTCTTTAACAGCATCTGGTTTTACTTTCACCACCAGACACATCCACAACTGGTCATTGTTTTGGCTTTGGCTCAGCATTTTCATTCCTTCTGAAGCTGTTTTCCCACTCTTCTCCAGTAGCATATTGGGCACCTACCAACTTTGGGAGTTCATCTTTCCATGTCATATCTTTTTGCCTTTTCATACTGTTCATGGGGTTCTCAAGACAAGAATGTTGAAGTCGTTTGCCATTCCCTTCTCCAGTGATAGCTCCAGTGATAGCTTGGAAGAAAAGCTATGACAAACCTGCTGCATGCAAAGTCACCTCAGTCATGTACAACTCTCTGCAACTCTGTGGACTGTAGCCCACCAGGCTTCTCCATCCATGGGATTCTCCAGGCGAGAATACCGAAGTGGGTTGCCATTTCCTTCTCCAGGGTATTGTCCCAATCCAGGAATCAAACCTGGGTCTCCTGCATTACAGGCAGATTCTTTACAGTGTGAGCCACCAGGGAAGCTCTATGACAAACTTAAACAGACTATGAAAAAGCAGAGATTTTACTTTGGCAACAAAAGTCTGTATAGTCAAAGCTATGGTTTTTTTCAGTAGTTGTGTGTGAATGTGAGAGTTGGACCATCAAGATGGCTGAGCGCTGAAGAATTGATGCTTTCAAACTGTGGTGTTGGAGAAGACTCTTTGAGAGTAAAGATCCAGCCAGTCAATCCTAAAGGAGATCAACCCTGAATATTCATTGGAAGCACTGTAGCTAAACTGAAGTTTCAATAATTTAGCCACCTGATGAGAAGAGCCGCCAGCTCATTGGAAAAGACCCTAATGCTGGGAAAGATAGAAGGCAGGAGGAGAAGGGAATGACAGAGGACAAGATGGTTGGATGGCATCACTGACTCAATGGACATGAGTTTGAGCAAGCCCTGGCAGATGTGAAGGACAGGGAAGCCTGGCATGCTGCAGTCCATGGGATCGCAAATAGTCAGAAATAACTAAGTGACTGAGCAACAACTAGTTACATTAAATTACATATTACATTACATGATATCAGGATTCCTGAGGCTTTTTGAACAAAATAGTACTACTTTCACAAAGTAGTCCCAGAATGCTGATTTTTCAGTGTGTATACCCAGTTTTATAAAATTTTGTTTCATCTTTAATGTTTTCCTTTTTTGTGCATTTTACTGTGTGCTCAGAAAATAAATAAATAATATTTTAAATAGCTACACTTAATATAGTAAATAGTTGAAATAACTAAGAACCTGGTAACTTTTCTGTAAGAGAAGTGAATGGATCTTATGGCAGAGAAGTTATTCATGTAGTGAACAAGTATTTATTATGTATTTGCTCTGTTTTTCTGTTTTGGGCACTGGAGATCCAATTGGGAAAAATATGCAGTGTCTCTTTACCTATAGAATTTATATTCTAATGGAGGAGGGTAGATATTGAATAAGTAAATAAGATAATTTCAGATAGTGATAAGGACTAGAAAGATAATAAAACAGAGATGTGTGTGTATGTGTGTGTTGCTACTTTAGATAGGATTATCAGAGGTGTTTTTAAGTAGAGATCTCTATGTGATGTAGAGGAGACATCCATGTGGGATCTTGAGAGAAAGGAGTTCCAGGCAGACAATATAGAAAGTTCAACAGTTTTTAGTCAGGAATAAGTTTAATGTATAGTCAAAGGTAGGAATGGTGTCCCTGAAGCATTGAAGAGGCTGGCAGAAAAATGAAGCTGATTTTGTTACTGTTTGAAACTGAAGCCACATACAGTGGAGATGGTTAACAATTCTGAGAAACTTCTTTTTAAGAATATGTGTAATAGTTGCTTCCCTGTATTAGGTACTGTTAGTGAAGCTAGAAGTTCCTGATTCTAGATTTATTAGTTTATGATATTATCTGGGGCATTACTTTCTATATCTATTTATTTAAACTGTCAGTGTTGAACTTTCCACTGTTACCCTTGTTGTTTAGTCGCTAAGTTGAGTCTGACTCTCTGCAACCCCAGAGACTGTAACCCATCAGGTTCCTCTGTGCATGGGATTCTCCAAGCAAGGATACTGGAGAATTACTGTTATCCTTACCTTGTAATAAATCCTCAGAGTCTATTATGCCCTAAATAATTTTCATTGATTAGAATTTGGATATCCAGTTGGAACTGGGATAAGAATCATCTTTTTATATGACATTTGGCATTAATAAGTCCACAGTCAAAATGATTTGTTTTCTTTATCGATGTTAAGAAAAATATGTTAAGTTTTAGTCAACTTTAAATTTCTGGGTTCATTTGATTTTTTTTTTATTTTTAACATATTTTTATCACTAACACTGTAATAAGTTATGTTTCAAATAGAAAAAAAAGATAAATATGAAAACAGTAATGACTTAGGCTGGTGATGCTGTGTATACAGTACAATGATGACTTTAGCATCATTATTGCCTTTTTACCTCATGAAACTTTCTGAAGTATTAATTTATATGGCTTGGTGCATATACTCATTTTACTATCAGTGGTTCCCCTATGATTCATCTGGGTTTCCAGTCTAGCATCCTGAGGTACCATGACTCTATGTGTCTGGATTAGAGTGAGATAAGGATCTTGTTTATGTGTCTTTGGAGCCTGATTTAAGGTCAAGTTGCTAGATTTGTCTGAAGCATTTTGGCTTTCCAAGGCCTCAGGCCATTTCTGTTTGAGCATCGCCAGATTCTTTTTGAACTGCTCAGATAGCTCCGGTCTGTCTTCTTTGATCCATCAGCCAATGATGTCACTAAGACTGGCTGGCTATTTGTCTCCTGGGCACTCCTAGCCCTGCCATTTTGCCTCCCCACTGACTCATCAACTACATCAGAAATCTCACTTTGATAAATAAGAATCACATTTCAGTGTTTGAGAATGATTGTTTTCATCAAAATGGAAAAACTACTGAGATTGTGATAAAGCACTAGATTAGTTTTACAAGTGCATAAAATAGGTGGCAGTGTTCATTTAGAGAAGTTAAGGGAAATTTTTTGACAGTTGAACATGTGTATTTCATGTGTGAAAACTAAGGATGATGAATAATCACTAGGGAAACTTCCATTCCTTTTGATGTAAATTCTTTGAGCTTTTAAAAACATAAGGATTAAACAATAACAAAATGACATGTATTACCTTAGATTTTTAAAATTTTATATTTTTATGCAATTTTTAAAGGTTGTTTTCCATTTGCAATTGTTAAAAATGTCGACTGTGTTCTCAGTGTTGTACAGTATGTCTTGAGCCTATCTTACATGCAATAGTTTGTACCTCTACTCCCCAATCCTTATATTGCTACCTCCCTACTGGTAGCCAATAGTTCATACAGTTCATTCTCTGTACCTGTGAGTCTTCTTCTTTTTTGTTATATTCACTAGTGCGTTATATAGACTCCATATATAAGTGATATTATAGAGTATTTGTCTTTCTTTGTCTGACATTTTATGTAGCTTAATGGCTTCCAAGTCCATTGTGTGTGTGTGTGTTGAAGTGTAATCCACATTCTTTTTTATCCATTCATCTGTTGATGGACCCTGAGTTTGCTGCCATAATTTCACAATTGTAAATAATGCTGCTATGAACATTGAAGTGCCTGTATCTTGCTGAATTAATGTTTTTGTTTTTTTCAGATATGTAATCAAGAGTGATCACATGGTAGATCTCTTTTTACCATTTTGAGGGACCTCCACACTTTTCCATGGTGGCTGTATCAAGTTACATTCCCATAAACAGTATACAAGGGCTCTCTTTTCTCCATATCCTTGCCAACATTTGTTGCACGTGTTGTTTTTGATGATAGCACTTCTGACAGATATGAGATAAAAATCCCATTGTGTTTTTGATTTACAGTTCCCTGATCATTAGCAATGTTGAGCATCTTTTCACATGCCCATTGGCTGTCTGCGTTTCCTCTTTGGAAAAGTGTTCAATTCTTCTGACCATTCTTTAATATTTTCTTTGATGTTGAGATGTATAGTTGTTTATATATGTTGGATATTAAATTCCTTGATTGGTCATATCATTGGCAAATATTTTCTCCCATTCAGTAGGTTGTCCTTGTGAAATCATTAAAAAATAGTTTAAATACATTCACATTTTATTTTGGACAAAATGGCATCAGAACATGTGATCACTCAAATTATTAACCTTTCTTTTTTTCATATGAATTTTTGGCATTTTCAAAAGATCAACTCTACCTTAACAAATCAAAAATTGTCATCATAAATACTACATGAGAGGCCAGGAGTTGGTAAACTTTTTCTGTAAAGGTTCAGATAATAAACATTTTAGGCTTCATAGGTCATATGGGTTCTGTCATGTGTGTGTGCTAAGTCACTTCAGTCGTGTCCGACTCTGCAACCCTATAGACTGTAGCCTGCCAGGCTTCTCTATCCATGGGATTCTCTGGGCAAGAATACGGGAGTGGGTTGCCATGTTCTCCTGGGAAACCCAGGGGTTCTGTCACAACTAATCAACTCTTCGGCTATAGTGTAAAAGGAGCCGAAGATACTACTATAATGAATGAGCTTACCTGTACTGCAATAACATTTTATTTACAAAAATAGTTGATGAAACAGATTTGGTCCTCTAGTTTGTTGATTCTGGCTTTAGATAATAACAGAATAACTGAAATAACTATGTTGCTTTCTATAATGATGGCAACTACTGGGATATATAGTGTTTGGCTTAAAAAAAGTTTTTTCCACCCACTGTTTTATAATCAATATTAAGGTATTTTAAGGGGCTTCCCAGGTGGCACTAGTAGTGAAGAACTTTCCTGCCAATACAGGAGCCATAAGAGCCGAGAGTTTGATCCCTGGGTCAGGAAGATCCCTGGAGGAGGACCTGGCAACCCACTCCACCATACTCCCCAGTACTCTCAGTACTCTAGCACGCACATGCACACAAGGTATTTTAAGACCTTATTTAAAAGCAATATTTTCATTTACCATAACATCAACAAGAATAAAAGGTACAGGAATAAATCTAACAAAGGATATAAAAGACCTGTATTCAAAAAATCATAAGACACTGATGAAAGACAGCGACGAGGACACAAACAGATGGGAAGATATTCTATGTTAATGGGTTGTAAGAATTAATATTGGTAAAATAACCATACTACCTAAGGCAATCTACAAATTCAATGCAACCCCTACCAAAATACCAATAGCATTTTTCACAGAACTAAAACAAATAATTCTATAACTTGTATGGAACCTCAAAAGGTTCCAAATAGCCAAAATAATCTTGAGAAAGAAAAATAAAGCTGGAGGGATCATGTTCCCTGAGTTCAAAGTACATTACAAAGCTACAATCACCAGAACAGTGTGGAACTGGCACAAAACAGACACATACATTAACGAAACAGAATCAAGAACCCATAAATTAACCAACACACTTATGGTCAACTAATCTATGACAAAGGGGGTAAGAATATACAGTGAGGAAAGGACAGCTTCTTCAATAAACTGGGAAAACTGGAAAGCTACATGGAAAAGAATCAGTCTGGAGTACTCTGTTATACCATGCACAAAAGTAAACTCAAAATAGATTAAAGACTTAAATGTAAGACCTGAGACCAAAAAGTTCCTATAAGAAAACACAGACAAAACCCTCTTTGGTGTAAATCATATTTTTTTCTTTGTTTCTGTTTCCTAAGGCAAAGGAAACAAAAGCAAAAATAAACAAATAGGTCCTAATTAAACTTAAAACCTTTGGCACAGCAAAAGAAACCATAAACAAAACAAAAAGACCACCTACTGAATGGGAGAAAATATTTGTAAATGATATGACCAATAAAGAATTAATATCTAATACATATATATATATATCATACAACCCAACATCAAAAAAAAAAAACCTGGTTTAAAAGTGGGCAAAAAATCTGAATAGACATTTTTCTAATGAAGACATGAAAATGGCCAATAGGTACATGAAAAGATCCTCAACACTAACACTGTTAATCATTCAAGAAATGAAAATTAAAACCACAATGAGTTATCATCTCACATCTGTCAGAATAGCTATCATCAAAAAGACCACAAATGATAAATGTTGGTGACGATTTTGGAGAAAAGGGAATCCTTATAAACTTTGTGGAAATGTAAATTGGTACAGTCATTATGGAAAACAGTATGGAGATTTTGCAAAAAATTAAAAACAGAATCATATGATCCATCAATATAGGAAAGATATATGAACCCTTATGTTCACTGCAGCATTATTTACAATAGCCAAAACATGGAAGAATCCCAAGTGCCCATCAATAGGTTAATGAACACAGGTTGTGTGTGTATTTACAATGGACTATTATTCAGCCACAAAAAAGAATGAAGTCTGATCATTTTTTACATCATGGATGCAGCTAGAGACTATAATGCTGAGTGAAGGAAGTCAGAGAAAGACATATACCATATGATTTCACTTATATGTGGAATCTCAAAAAAATCCAGATAAATGAACAGATATAATAAAACAGAATTACAGATACAAAGAACAATCAGGTACTTACCAGAGGGAAGGAGCAGGAAAGAAATAGTTCAGGGAGATAAGGTCTTCATTAGGTACAAATTTTCAGTTGCAAAATAAATGAGTTGCAGGTACAAAATGTACAGTGTGGGTAATATAGGCAATAATTATGTAATATCTTCGAATGGTAACACATTCTAATTAGATTTATTTTGGTGACGAGTTTGAAATGTAGAAATACCTAACCATTCTGTTGCATAACAGGAAGTAACATTCTTTCGTAGGTCAATTATATTTCAAAAACTGACAAACACAACAAAAGAGATCAGATTTCTGAATAGCAGAGGTGGAGGGTGGGGGACGGGGAACTGGATGAAAGTAGGAAGTAAGCAAAAGTTACAAATTTTCAGGTATAAGACAAGTGCAAGGGTTGTACTGTACAGCATAATAAATGCAATTAATACTGCTGCATGTTACATAGAAAAATTGTTAAAAGAGTAAATTTTAAGAGTTGTCATCACAAAAATTTTTTTTTGTATTTCTTTAATTTTGTACCTATATGAGATAACGGATGTTCACTAAACTTATTGTGATAATAACTTTGTGATGTATGTAAGTCAAATCATTACTCTGTATACCTTAAACTTATACTGTGCTATATGTCAATGATATCTCTGTAAAACTGGAAGGAAAAAAAAAGTATATTTTTAAACAGCATTTTTGGAAAGTATTGCACTGATATTTCCTCTCCCAGAGGGGAAGCCATCACAATACAATTAGAGTTTTATCAGTCAATCAGAAGGAACTGTATTTTGATTTCTAAGATGATCATTAAAAATAAAAACCCAATACATCATCCCACTGCTGTTATAGATTCCATTCTTCAGAAAGTCATCCGAGGTCAACTCACTTAGTATCGATATATCTTGGTAAAAATCACGGAAAAAAAAAATACATAAAGATAAAACACAGCAGATACAAAAATATTCAGTGGCAAAACAGTAATGTGACTGGACTTCCCTGCTGGTACAGCGGTTGAGAGTCCACCTGTAAGTGCATAAGACATGGGTTTGACCCCTCATCTGGGAGGATTCCACGTGCCACAGGGCACTGGGCCCGTGTGCCGCAACTACTGAACCCACATTCATACTGAAGCCTGCATGCCCCAGAGCCTGTGCTCTGCCAGCAAGAGAAGCCACCACAACGAGAAGCCTGAGCACAACTAGAGAGTAGGCCCTGCTTGCCACAACTAGAGAAAGCCTTCGAGCAGCAGTGAAGACCCAGTGCAGCCAAAACTAAGTGAATAAAATAAAAAGAAAATAAGTGACCAATACTCAATTGCCAAAAAAAAATCAGCTTATCCAAAACATCTATGAGAACACAAGATGAAAGCAATCTGCAGACTACTTCTATCATTGTTTACTAATTTCACTGTTATATGAAAACAAAACATATTTTCTTTGCGTTCACAAATTTTAATAAATAAAACTAAAAATCTTTCTCAGACATTGATGCTTGCAAACACTTGATATAAAGAGCAAAAAGGATAAACAGTTCTATTTAATAAACAACTGTGCTTTTTGTTCATTTAAAAACAGTTATTTGAATTAATGTTACAATTTTCAGACCTTTAAGAAGGACCTAGATGAACAAATCATACTTATTCAGTTTTTTTTCACATTTTATATTTTTCTTCCCCTATACCAGTGATTCTCAAATGCAGTCCTTGCACCAGCAGCATCAACTAGAAATCATCTAAAATCTGTTAAAAATGAAAATTCTTATTGTCTCCCCACCACCACTGTGGAGGCAGAGGCTCACGTGCATTCCAGAGGAGCAGTACCCATAATCTACTGCCGTGGAAGTACCTGTAACCTGCCATCATGGCTGAAGAAGGCATTGTTGCTGGAGGAGTAGTAGACATTAATCCTGCTTTACAAGAGGTGCTGAGACCATCGTCATCCATGATGGTCTGGCACGTGGAACTCACAAAGCTACCACAGCCTTAGAAAAGTGCCAAGTCCATCTTTGCATGCTTTCATCCAACTGTGATGAGCCCATATATGTCAAGTTGGTGGAGGTCCTTTGTTTCTTTGTTGTTTTTTTTTGTTTGTTTTTTAATCTTTCCTAATCAACTTGTGCCACAGTCAGCTCCCAGTCTTGTTTTTGCTGACTGTATAGAGCTTCACCATCTTTGGCAGCAAAAATGTTTGGATGCAAAGATGCACATATGCATCTTTGGATGCAAAGAGCTGACTGTGGCTCAGATCATGAACTCCTTATTGCCAAATTCAGACTTAAATTGAAGAAAGTAGGGAAAACTACTAGACCATTCAGGTGTGACCTAAATCAAATCCCTTATGATTATATAGTGGAAGTGAGAAATAAATTCAAGGGATTAGATCTGATAGAGTGCCTGAAGAACTATGGATGGAGGTTTGGGACATTGTACAGGCCGCAAGGATCAAGACCATCCCCAAGGGAAAGAAATGCAAAAAGGAAAAATGGTTGTCTGAGGAGGCCTTACAAATAGCTGTGAATAGAAGAGAAGGGAAAGGCAAAGGAGAAAAGGAAAAATATACCCATTTGAATGCAGAGTTCCAAAGAATAGAAGGAGAGTTAAGAAAACTTTCCCCAGTGATCAATGCAAAGAAATAGAGGAAAACAGTAGAATGGGGAAGTCTAGAGAGTTCTTCAAGAAAATCAAGAGATACCAAGGGAACATTTCATGAAAAGATGGGCACAAGAAAGGACAGAAATGGTACAGACCTAAGAGAAGCAGAAGATATTAAGAAGAGGTGGCAAGAATACACAGAAGAACTGTACAAAAAAGATATTTGCAACCCAGATAATCACAGTGGTGTGATCAACAACCTAGAGCCAGACATCCTGGAATGTGAAGTCAAGTGGGCCTTTGGAAACATCACTATGAACAAAGCTAGCAGAGGTGATAGAATTCCAGTCGAGCTATTTCAAATCCTAAAAGATAATGCTGTGAAAGTGCTGCACTCAATATGCCAGCAAATTTGGAAAACTCAGCAGTGGCCACAGGACTGGAAAAGGTCAGTTTTCATTCCAATCCCAAAGAAAGGCAATGCNGTTCACAGGTGCAAACAGCTGAAGATTTACATATGAGAACTTACCCCTTTCTGCAATCGTTTCCTTAAAAAATCGGAACCTCCAGGCTTTTGTCCCAGATGAGGATACCTTGCTTTTAATTTTGCTTCTTCAGCTTTCTCTGGACTAGTCACTTTATCTTCCATTTCCTTCTGCTCCTCCGCGGAGGCTGCCTCGGGGACTTCCGCAGACATACTGCTCCCTCTTACTCCGCTTCTCCTAAACTTTTTACTCTGAGATAATTATGATGAAAATACAGTTGTAAGTATTTGTATAGAGCAATCTTATGTGCCTTTTACCCAGTTTCTCCTGGTGGTAATATCTTTCAAAGATATAGTATGACAGCCAGGATAGTGACAGTAGTAAAATCAAGATGCAGAACATTTCTGTATCTTTCATGTTGTCTTTTAATCCTTTAATAGCTATACTCTCTTCCTTCTCACTCCCATTTTCATCCTGTGGCAAGCACTAATCTCTTTTCCATTTCTGTAATTTGGTCCTTTGAAAGAATGTGATACAAATGAAATTACACATTATATAACCATTGGGATTGATTTTTCATGTAGCATAACTCCCTGGAGATTCATCCAGGTTGTTGCATATATTAATCATGTATTTTTACTGCTAGGTAACATCCTATATGGTATGGATGTACCACAGTTTGTCTCTCTTGAAGCACACCTGGGTGTTACCCAGATTTTGCCTAATACAGATAAAGCTGCTATATAAACATTCATAAAAAGGTTTTTGTGTGAACATAAGTCTTCATTTTTTCTGGGGTAAATCACCACAAGTGCACTACTGGGTCTTTCTATAATTGCATGTTTAATTTTTAAAGAAACTGCCAAGACATTCCGGAGTGATTATGCCATTTTTTCCATTCTCACAAGATGTATTAGTTACTCAATTTCTCCACATTCTTACTACCATTTGAAATTGTTGCTATTTTCTATTTTAGACATTTTAGTCAGTGTGTAATAATATCTTATTGTGGTTTTAGTCTGCATTCCCCTAATAACTGATATTTAGTGTCTTCATTTGCTTATTTTCCATCTCATTGTCTTCTTTAGTAAAATGTCTTTTCATGTCTTTTGTACATTTTCTAATTGAATTGTTTGTCTTCATACTGTTGCATTTTAAGTATACTTCTTATATTCTGGATATGAGTTCTTCGACAGATACATGGTTATAAATATTTTCTCCTAATCTTTGGCTTATCCTTTTAAAAATTTAAGAATGTCTATTTAGCATCTACTGCATACCAGGCATTAGGCTAATGATTAACTTGCTTCTTCAAACCATAGAGAAACTATTTGACCTCCCTGCTTTGCTGAGCTAGGTGAACTTTTTTTTTCATTGGATGATAATTACTTTACAATGCTGTGTTAATTCTGCTGTACAACAATGCGAATCAGTTATCAGTATATATAGGTCTCTTCCCTCTCTCCCACCCAACTCACCATCCCAACCCTCTAGGTCATCACAGAGCACTGAGCTAAGTTTCCTGTGCTGTATAGGTGCTTCCCACAACTATTTTACATATGGTATATGTCAATGACACTGTCTCAATTTGTCCCATCCTTCCTTTCCCCAACTGTGTCCATAGTTTCACTCTCTGTGTGGGTGATTCTATTCCTGCCCAGCAAAGGTTCATCAATACCATTTTTCTACATTTCATATATATGTTTTAATATATAGTATTTGTTTTTCTCTTTCTGACCTACTTCACCCTGTTTGACAGGTTCTAGGTTCATCTGCCTCACCACAACTAACTCAAATTCATTCATTTTTATGGCTGAGTAATATTCCATTTATATGTATACCAAAACTTCTTTATCTGTCAACAGACATAGGTTGCTTCCATGTCATGGCTATTGTAAATAGTGCTGCCATGAACATTGGGACATTCTTGTTGCTGTTCACTCACTAAGCTGTGTCCAGCTTTTTGCAACCCCATGGACTACAACATGCCAGGCTCCTCTGTCCTCCATTATCTCCTGGAGTTTACTTAAATTCATGTCCATTGAGTCAGTGATGCTATGTAACGATCTCATCCTCTGCTGCTCTCTTCTCCTTTTGCCTTCAGTCTTTCCCAGTGTCAGGGCCTTTCCCAGTGAGTCAGCTCTTCACAACAGGTGACCAAAGTATTGGAGCTTCAGCTTCAGCAACAGTCCTTCTAATGAATATTCAGGGATGATTTCCTTTAGGATTGACTGGTTTGATCTCCTTGCAGTCCAAGGGACTCTCAAGAGTCTTCTCATGCACCACAGTTCAAAAGCATCAGTTCCTTGGTGCTGAGCCTTCCTGATGGTCCAACTCTCACATCTGTACATGACTACTGGATAAACCAATGCTTTGACTTTTTGGACCTTTGTTGGCAAAATAATGTCTCTGCTTTTTAATAAGCTGTCTAGGTTTGTTGTAGCTTTCCTTCCAGGGAGCAAACTTCTTTAAATTTCATGGCTGCAGTCACCATCTGCAATGATTTTTGGAGCCCAAGAAAATAAAATCGATTACTGCTTCCACTTTTGTGTCTTTTTGCATTATAGTTTTCTCATGGTATTTATGAACTTTAATGTGCAGACCTGGGCTTTTACTCAACTCCTTCTCCTTGTTAAAGTGACAGTCTTTGCCTCAGGGATGGCTGGAGCAAAAAGTGAGGATAAGTTGGAAGAAAGGGGATTTCTTGCTGAGCATTGGTTTCTTGTAGATAGCATATAGTTAGGTCATGGTTTTAAATTCATCTACCAATCTTTGTCTTTAATTGGTATATTTAGACCACTTACATTTCATTATTTGTATGTTAGGACTTCAGTTTTCCATTTTGGTTTTTGATTTCTGTTTGCTCTGTGTTTTTGTTTTGTCTGTTTTTTCCTTCCTGCCTTCCTGGAGATTGATTACTCGAACACTTTTTAGAATTCCTTTTAGAGTTATCTATAGTATCTTTGACTATATCTTATTGTGTACTTAAGTAACAGAAGTTTGACTTTGATGTGTCTTGGTGTGGATTTATGTATCTTTATTCTTCTTTGGGTTTCCCTGGCTTCTTAAATCTCTGTTTTTGTGTCTTTTGACAAACTTAGCAAATTTTCTTTTTTTAAAAAAATTTTAATTTATCTATTTTTGAATTTAAGGATAATTGCTTTACAGAATTGTGTTGGTTTCTGCCAAACATCAACATGAATCAGCCATAGGTATACATATGTCCCTTCCCCATGCCAACCCTCTTGATTGTTGCAGAGCCTCAGGCAAACTTGGCAAATTTTCATTCATTATTCCTTGAAGTATTTATTCTTTGTCATTTTTATTCTCCTTTTAAGACTGCAGACACAAATGCTACATATTTTTTTTTATAGTCCCAGTGATCCCTGAGGTTCTGTTCATTTTTCTCAGTCTATTTTTCTCTCTTGGTTAGATTGGATAATTTCTATTTTTTGTCTTCCAGTTCGCCAATTTCTCTGTTCACTTCATTCTGCTGTTGAGCCAATCTAATGAGTCTTTTCCTTAGTCATTACATTTTTCAACCCTAAAAGTTCAGTTTGGTTCTCCTTTAGGTCTTCTATTTCTTTAATGTGTGTGGGTGACGTTCTGTTTCTTTGCTTTTTACCACCCAGGGGAGATGAAAGTCCCAGATCTCTACTCAGCTTCTTTTGAAAGCCTTCCATGGGGGCCCTAGAGGTGCCTCATTGAATCTTGCCAAGGCTGGAACTCTAGGTTTTCCACTTCACCTTTTTTTCCTATGGTATTTGGCTGAATTAGAATGTTCATTCTTTTAGAAGTTTTCTGTCTTGATAGGCTGCTCCTTTTCTGCTGCTTTAGCTAGACAGCAGGCTTTTTTGTGTACTTGTTGGCATTTCCAGCTTTCTGGTTTGTTCAGCTCCAAATCTAGGCTGTATAAGGCAAAAGGAAATCCAGGAAACTTTAGCACCACGTCATTCCTAGTCAGTTTTTCTTCTCTTTTCTACCTTACAGTGTCTTTTGGTTGATTTATATATAACGCACAGAGTTTTTAGGTGTACTTATTTAGCTGGAGTAACAGTGAAATGTACACCTACTCTGTTTTCCTAGAAGCCAGGACCTGACTTTTGACTTCTGTCATATATTTTCTAATACTGTGCTGTGTGTGAGTAAAATTTTGGAGAATGTATTTAGTTTGTTGCTACAACAGAATGAAATTTGTTAGTGATTTCCTCTTAACATGTATACTTGACTAATCATCAATTGATACATTTTTTTGGTCCGACTTCACCATTACAACTCTCAGTTTGTTCCCATTTTCCATTTCTTATTTTTATAAGGCACCCTTGTTTATTTATACCTGTGTTAACGTATAAAAACAAAATTGAATACATTTTTATAGGAAAAAAAGAAAGCTTTAAACATATAATGCTGAGCAGTGAGTTCATTACTATCTGAATTTTGATCATCATTCTTTTGTTAATAAATACCAAGATTGGGTTTGCTTTTTGTGGGCTTTCTTTTTCTGGGATATACCACTTGTTTTTAGCATGACATCTTCGTTTTTATACTAGATGCTTACAGGAATGTCAATGAACAAATTCTCTTACATCCAAGAATAGTTCCATGTTATGTAAAGCCTGTATAATTTGAGGAGGCCTTCTTTAAGATAAATTACAAGGCTTTGAAAAAGGTGGTGCAAATAAAAAGAGCCCATGAAGCTTAAGCTTCACTAGCTTCATGGTATATAAAGCTTTCACTTGTAAAATGAAAAGATGAGAAAGAACTAACTGTATATTGCATATTCATATATATATGAAAAATCAGTGAAGGGCAAAGGCCCCCCTATTCTCTACACATTTTTGCTCAGGGCAGTTTGCTTTTCTCAATCCAGTTTTTTAAATTAATTAATTTAATTAGAGGCTAATTGCTTTACAATATTGTGTTGGTTTTTGCCATACATTGACATGAATCAGCCATGGGTGTACAGTTTTTAAGGAGCATTATCTTTTCCATTCTGCTCTTTTCCAGTTCTGTCCTGTTTTTTGCAGAATTGTTAGCAGTGATTTGTCTCATCTTTGTGACTGTGATCAGATCAGTAGAAAAGGCAGAGAAAAGAAAGCGACCAACTTCTCTATTCTAAGATATAGGTGGTTGGAGAATTTAAGAAATATTATCCAAATGGTCCCTAATCTAGTTAATTTTTTTCCCCTGTGATTAGATAAAAAATAAATTGAGGAAATTTATTTAAATGTAATAAATACAGGAATACAATTCTTTTTGTGTATCATTGCCTAGTATTGCNCTGTGTGTGAGTAAAATTTTGGAGAATGTATTTAGTTTGTTGCTACAACAGAATGAAATTTGTTAGTGATATCCTCTTAACATGTATACTTGACTAATCATCAATTGATACATTTTTTTGGTCCGACTTCACCATTACAACTCTCAGTTTGTTCCCATTTTCCATTTCTTATTTTTATAAGGCACCCTTGTTTATTTATACCTGTGTTAACGTATAAAAACAAAATTGAATACATTTTTATAGGAAAAAAAGAAAGCTTTAAACATATAATGCTGAGCAGTGAGTTCATTACTATCTGAATTTTGATCATCATTCTTTTGTTAATAAATACCAAGATTGGGTTTGCTTTTTGTGGGCTTTCTTTTTCTGGGATATACCACTTGTTTTTAGCATGACATCTTCGTTTTTATACTAGATGCTTACAGGAATGTCAATGAACAAATTCTCTTACATTCAAGAATAGTTCCATGTTATGTAAAGCCTGTATAATTTGAGGAGGCCTTCTTTAAGATAAATTACAAGGCTTTGAAAAAGGTGGTGCAAATAAAAAGAGCCCATGAAGCTTAAGCTTCACTAGCTTCATGGTATATAAAGCTTTCACTTGTAAAATGAAAAGATGAGAAAGAACTAACTGTATATTGCATATTCATATATATATGAAAAATCAGTGAAGGGCAAAGGCCCCCCTATTCTCTACACATTTTTGCTCAGGGCAGTTTGCTTTTCTCAATCCAGTTTTTTAAATTAATTAATTTAATTAGAGGCTAATTGCTTTACAATATTGTGTTGGTTTTTGCCATACATTGACATGAATCAGCCATGGGTGTACAGTTTTTAAGGAGCATTATCTTTTCCATTCTGCTCTTTTCCAGTTCTGTCCTGTTTTTTGCAGAATTGTTAGCAGTGATTTGTCTCATCTTTGTGACTGTGATCAGATCAGTAGAAAAGGCAGAGAAAAGAAAGCGACCAACTTCTCTATTCTAAGATATAGGTGGTTGGAGAATTTAAGAAATATTATCCAAATGGTCCCTAATCTAGTTAATTTTTTTCCCCTGTGATTAGATAAAAAATAAATTGAGGAAATTTATTTAAATGTAATAAATACAGGAATACAATTCTTTTTGTGTATCATTGCCTAGTATTGCAAAATTTTTAGAACTCAGTGGCAGTCATCACTTGTTTCCCCTTCTGTTTTGTTCTTATCACACCCAACCCCACAATCTTGCCTTCAATATTATCAGCCAAACCAAACCAGTAATGCTTACTAATCTTTATCAATATTATTTAAATCATGGTACATGTAATATATATTGAATATTAACTGTAGGCATATGAAACAAACCACACTAATCAACTCTAAATTGATTTTATTCATTTCGGATGAGAGATAAGTCTGTGGCAATTTTTAAACTTTCAGGTCACTTTTGTATCACAATCTATTTTTTGCTGATGAGTTATTTCAAGGCTGTTTGCTTTATATAAAGGGACTTTGTGAAGATGCAGTTAGTCTCAAAAAAGGTGATGAAGATAATTCAAATGCCATATGCCTTGTAAAGGTAGGTAGAAGTGTCTTACCATTAGATAATGTTGGTGTATAGAAAGTAGGAAAAACAAATATAATTTTAAATTGAAGAAATTCAGACTTCTCAATCCATAGTAAACCCACCCTATGGATGACTAATGTTCTAAAATACCTACAAGGAACATGGATGACTAATGTTCTAAAATACCTACAAGGAACATTATTCCACTCAATTTTAACAGTTAACAATAATCTTTAAATTAATAATTAAGGAAAAAAATTTCTTCCTTACAAAAAACCTAAGCCTGTTATGAGGCCCTTTCTTTATAATAAAAACTCTATGCAATATTATTTATAAATAATCAATTATCTCTAATACATAATTGATAGTTATCAGCTGTTCTCTTATTATAGCTTGTCAAGACATTGTAATAAGTTGCTACTTAGAGTGTTTGGTTAAATTTATGTATTCTCTTGTTCCACAGTTCCATAAAGGGTGACTTCTTAATGAATGATTTGATTTATACACTAGAGTTCTTTCAAAGAAATTAAGTACACAGACTTGTAAACTTTACATATTTAATTGAGCAGGATTCCAGCATCTTTTACTTCACTTACCCACTGTGTAAGGGAGATACTGAAGAGTAAAATAGTCATCTAGTCTTAGAGAAATAGTTGAAAGGGCTTGAACAAGTTATAAATTTGACAGTCAGCAAAAATTGTGTGAACTATACACATGTAATAAGATTAACACTTGCAAATGAACAGCTTATTTTTAGAATCTATTATGTAGAGTGACTGATACATAGTAGGTGCTCAATGAATAGTCCCTGAGTGAGTAAATAAATCAAAGAATTAGTCAAGAAATGTTACCAAACTCAGATCCAGCTGCTTGGCACTTGAAAAGTCAATAACCAAGAGAGAGGCAGGTGTTGGTGGAAAGCAAGGTTGATTTTGTTCAGAATGTCAGCAATCTGGGGAAATGATGGACCTAATGTCCCCAGAAACCTTCTCTGAAGATTCTGCTTGGCCATGAATGTTTTCAAAGGGAAAAATGGGAGGTAATCCCAGTTAATCACTGAGATGGGGGTTGGAGTTTTGCCACCACCGCTTGTGTACAAACTTGTTTTATTTCTTGTGGTCTTTTCTTAGATGCTATCTTGTTTATACAGTTTGTTCACACAGTTTGTTCTTGAGATTACTGAAGGGGAAGCTAGGGAATTAATAATAGTTAGTTGACCAGATCTCTTCTGGTCATATGTTAATTAAGGCTTCATTTCTACTTATTTGGTCTATAGAAAGAACAAATAGTTTAGGTCAGATTTGAGCTGGAGATGAGCAGAGCACAGGGATGCCTGATTTAAGGTTAGTTACAGTATAGCTTTGATAAAGTGATGAGACAGAAGGGATTTCCTGATGAGAGTGGTTTCCTGCAAGGAGATGTTTACAGAACTATTAGTTAATTACTACAGGTGAAATATCATTTGTATAGTTATAGTAATAATATTATTGTTTCAAAAGGATTAAATTCAAGTTAAATATTTCAAGAGGAGTATTTTTAATATAGTTTTAATGCAAAAGGAAACAGTTGGGCAGCTATAATATTACATTGTTTTATGAATAAATGAGTGACAGAATTTATCAGTTAACTAAGTGATGGGTGGTAAGGCAAAGGAGATTTTAGAATATCTCTGATATCTATGACTAAAGTGCTACCAGATGGTAATGCTAACAGAGTGACCCAGAGGGGTTATTGGAGATCTTAAGTCATGATAGCTTCCCCCTGGAACATGAAGCAGAAGGGAACAAACCTTTCCAGACAATATATAATATGTGTTAGTTATCTATTATATGCAAAATGCAAAGGAGATGGATACAGAGTAAAAGACAAAGCATTGTTTTGTTTAATTTACTTATAGTTTATTGTGCTCAGTTGCTCAGTCTTGTCAGACTCTCTGCCACCCCCTGAACTGTAGCCAGCCAGGCTCTTCTATCTGTGGAATTATCCTGACAAAAATCCTGGAGCGGGTTGTCATTTCTTGCTCCAGGGGAATCTTCCCAACCCAGGGACTGAACCTGTGTCTCCTGCGGCTCCTGCATTGGCAGGCAGATTCTTTACCACTGAGTCACCTGGGAAGCCCTATGGTTTATTAAAAGAGATAGTTCTTTACATATAAAAATGATAACTAATTCTAATCATTCTAGCTAATAAGTTAGCAAAATATAAGGCAAGGAATATTTGCTTGCAAATAATACTTGTAAAATAGTAATACCACAGACATTCAGAGGAAGTAGATATTAACCATTTTTAGAGATAAGGTTGGGGCATGCTTTGTGAAGGAAAGATATCATAAACTAGGCTATGCTGGATTTGAATAGCCAGAGAGGAGGGGAATCGGGCAGTTAAGAAAGGGATGTGAATCTGTGTAAAATATTCAATATATGTTTGATTTGAAAGTTACACTGAGTCTTAAACATCAGATCAAGAACAACAGCATAAGGGAAAAGTAGGAACTGAACCTGCCTTTAAGGCAGGGGCGCTTCTAGTGGGGATTGTGAGGACATTTTGCAAGAATGGGAGTTTCTAGGACTGGAGAAGCCAGGATCAGATGGAAGGAGACCAGAGATTCATAGACTGAGAACTGAGCCTGGCTCAGGAATTCGAAGATGGCCAGTTGTGCACTAGGTCTAAGGAACTGCACAAAGCTGGGGATGCAGATTGCAATGAGGATTGACAACGAGGAGGGAAGGAGAATAAAGCAAGGTTAAGAATGCATATGATGGGATTGTTTAGAAGTTAATGCCATGAATGGAATTCACAAGTGTGCCAGAATGCGCTGCTGGAAAGCAAGCACATTTTTGTTGATTGAAAAAAACTGTACAGCCTAAAAGTTGAGAATGTTTTATTTGACAAACTTTTTGAGAAATTAAGCAGAGGAGACAGTCTGTCAGGTATATCTGAGGGACTGCTTTGAAGGGGTAAAGGAGGAGCCAGAATATATAGGGGATCTTGCAATGAGAACCAGGTAGTTGGAACATCAAAAGATTATTATTATTTAAAGACATCTCAGGTTGATGAATTTAGGGCTTCTCTATGTATGGGAAGATGCAAGAGGCTGGGCCCATTGAAATCATTCCTTTGATATGCACCTTAACTATCTAGGGCTAGTATCCTGCTTGTCTCCATCCTGAATCCCCTCAGGGTGCACAGCTGAGGGTGGCTGGACGGAGAAGCCTGATGGGCCGCAGTCCATGGGGTCGCTAAGAGTCAGACATGACTGAGCAACTTCACTTTCACTTTTCACTTTCATGCATTGGAGAAGGACATGGCAACCCACTCCACTATTCTTGCCTGGAGAATCTCAGGGACGGGGGAGCCTGGTGGGCTGCCGTCTGTGGGGTCGCACAGAGTCAGACACGACTGAAGTGACTTAGCAGCAGCAGCAGCAGCTACTATCTTGATGGCCACAATATCCTATTTCATAATATGGCAGATGACACCTTTAAAGGGACTGAAATGTTTACAAGTAAAAGGAAAAGATGGAGAAGGAAATGGCAACCCACTCCAGTGTTCTTGCCTGGAGAATCCCAGGGATGGGGGAGCCTGGTTGGCTGCCGTCTATGGGATCGCACAAAGTCAGACAACTGAAGCAACTTAGCAGCAGCAGCAGCAGAAGGGAAGGAATAGACATGAATCATTTTATCTAAAACTTTCAAATGACAAACTAAATCCTAGATTGTGACATGTGCAAGACCACAGAACCAGCTAAAGAGTGTTGGGACTTTTGATTATGTTTCCTGTACAAGAATGATTGTGCTTTATTGGACACTGTTTTGAGTGCTTAATAAAATTGTAAAATTTTGTGACTCATCCTTTTTTGGGGAGGTTCAAGTGAGTGGTGCTAGTAATTAACATTTTTAACAAGCCAGGTGATTTCTATGCAGAGTAAACTTTTAGAACTATTCATAAAGAAAAACTATGAAAGTTTCTGAAATTAATGTGATAGTGATTTACAAGATTTACAAGAATAACTGAAACCAAGGAGATACAGAATTATAAAGATCAGTTACTGTAGTACTGGAATAATGCAGCTGAAGTAGTAAGGACTTCAGTAGGCAGTGAGGTCAGAAAGAAAGGAAGATTTTTGAGACATTATACTGGAAACTTGGGCAAACTCTGAGACAGGGTGAGGGACAGAAAGGCCTGGCCTACTGCAGTCCATGGGATTACAAAGAGTGGGACATGACTCAGTGACTGAACAACAACGAAACTGGAAAAATCAGGACCTGGTAACCATATGTGAGACCAGAAGAGGAAGGGCACAAAGAATTAATCCAAGATTCGAATGTCAGAGCATTCCATTTTTTGTTTTTGGAAGCATATATTTATAAGGTATTATAACTAGGGATAAAGATGTCTCTATATTTGTTGATGAAAATGTATTTTGGAAAAAGAATTAACATAATGTGGGAAAAATAAAATACTAAAAAGAGGAAGAATGATGGAATATACATAAATAGGTGGAAATTATGTGTATGTATTACTAGAGGAGTTCAGCAGCACAGTTGATGGAAATCTCTCCATGCAGGATTCTGAATAAATTCAGAATGTAATTTACTTTATTTAAATTATTTAATTTTAGTCTCTCTATCCTACATCTAGTGTTCATATTTTTAAGTTTTACAGATAATGGGAGCTCCAAAGTTAAAAGGAATTCCTAAGATTGTCGATTGCCCTGAATTCATAGATATTTCATAAACATATCAACTTCTGAATTTTTCTGCTTTGCTTTAAAAGTTTGCTAAAGCTAACTAGAATTTAACAATGAAAATGATGTGTTTTTCTGTCTTCTTTCAAGGTTTCCTTAGATTGAGTAATACTGTTTAAATTTGAATAATATATAAGGTATATATGATATATACAAAACAGTATAAAATATGCTATTCTTTATGATATGAAGCAGTGACCAAGATATTTTATTTTCTTTTTTTTAAAATGAATTTTGACTTTCAACACTGAACATTTACTATCATTTAATTAGCTGGATAAGTTTCGAACATATTCTCTACATGAATTTTGTGAAGAACAGTTACACCAGGCTACTCAAGCATTGAAACAACTTGAAGATATCAGGGATAAAGCAATTTCAGAAATAAGACTTACAATTTTAAAGGTAATTCTTTGATTATATCTTCTCTGTTTATCAGTTTTTATGTATCAACTAAAACTCTATTGCTCCAAATTGCATTCTTAGAAAAAGTGTTAGAAATGGACAGAGGGACAAACGTAGTTAATTTGCCAACCAGCTAGTACTGTGCATTTACTATATATAAGATTTTTCAAGGTGCTGTGTAGAATGCAAATACATACACACACATAAATGCATGTATATATATTTTATATTTATACACCTTCAATATGCTTACACTCTAATTTGAGCTGATATATAAAAGGAAACATTTCTTTGTTACAAAGTTCACAGTGGGTGCAAGATAAAAACTCATATTCAAGAGAAATATAACTAGGTAAAACAAAACTTCCCTAAAGATTTAATAAAGAGGATTTGATAATGTAATAACAGTGTCCTCAAAGCATTCTTACCCAGTGTGTTGTGACTCATTTCATAGGATTCTTTTATATAGGTTCCCTGTATAGTAAATGACAGTGCATGAAATCATAATTCACAAAATGCAATTCAACAAGGAACTGATGTGATATCATCTAGTTATAGAACTTGCTACCTCTGCTGCTTTGGCTGAACCTAGGTGGACATTTGAGGCTCTGGAGGAATTGGTGGACTAGGTCTCTCTCAAAATTTTTTAAAATATTATTTCTCTGAATTGAACTTTTGATAGATACAGGATAGAAGTAACTTAAAGGCTTTACGTATTGACAGGAAGATGAAGTGGACCTGTTTTCTGTCAGTGAAAAAAAAGCTTCTCATTCCTTATCTTATTCCTCATAGTCCCCCTAACCTCCCCAAGCCCAGTCATAGGAAGGCAGATGGGGACAATTTGGCCAAGGGTAACATAAGTCAAAAAGGGATTAATAAAAATATTACCGAGGTGTGACTGAGATGGTAGTAAAATATTGTTGTTGTTCAGTTGCACAGTCATGTCTGACTCTTTGCAACCAAATGGACTACAGCACACCAGGTTTCCCTGTCCTTCACCATCTCCTGGAATTTGCTCAAACTCACGTCCATTGAGTCAGTGATGGCATCCAACCATCTCATCCTCTGTCATTCCCTTCTCCTCTTGCCTTCAGTCTTTCTCAGCATCAGGGTCTTTTCTAATGAGTCATATTTCTCATCAGGTGGCCAAAATATTGGAGCTTCAGGTTCAGTGTCAGTCCTTCCAATGAATAATCAGGGTTGATTTCCTTTAGGATTGACTGGTTTGATCTCCTTGCAGTCCAAGGGACTCTCAAGAGTCTTCTCCAACACCACAGTGCAAAAGCATCAATTCTTCTGTGCTCAGTTTTCTTTATCATCCACCTCTCATTTCCATAACATGACTCTTGGAAAAACCATAGCTTTGACTAAACAGACCTTTGTCAGTAAATAATGTCTCTCTTTTTAATATGCTGTCTAGGTTTGTCATAGCTTTTCTTCCAAGGAACAAGCAAGTCTCTCACTGGTTCCATTGTTTCTCCATGCATTTGCCATGAAATGAGGGGACCGGATGCCATGATCTTCGTTTTGAATGTTGAGTTTCAAGCCAGCTTTTTCACTCTCCTCTTTCTCTTTCATCAAGAGGCTCTTTAGTTCCTCTTCACTTTCTTCCTTATGGGTGTTGTTATATGCATATCTGAGGTTACTGACGTTTCTCCCAGCAGTCTTGATTCCAGCTTGTGCTTCATCCAGCCTGGCATTTTGCATGATGTAGTCTGCCTATAAGTTAAATAAGCAGGGTGACAATATACAGCCTTGACGTACTCCTTTCTGTATTTGGAACCAGTCCATTGTTCTATGTCCAGTTCTAACTGTTGTTTCTTAACCTGTATACAGGTTTCTCAGGAGGCAGGTAAGGTAGTCTGGTATTCCCATCTCTTTAAGAATTTTAGAGTAGTTATAATCCACCCAGTCAAAGACTTTAGTGTAGTAAATGAAGCAGAAGTAGAATTTTTCTAGAATTCTCTTGCTTGTTCTATGATCCAGAGGATGTTGGCAGTTTGATCTGGTTCTTCTGCCTTTTCTAAATCCAGCTTGAATATCTGGAAGTTCTTGGTTCATATACTGTTGAAGCCTGGCTTGGAGAATTTTGAGCATTACTTTGCTAGTGTGTGAAATGAGTGAAATTGTGTGGTAGTTTGAGGATGGGAATGAAAACTTTTCCAGTCTTGTGGCCCCTGCTGAGTTTTCCAAATTTGCTGGCATATTGAATGCAGCACTTTCACAGCATCATCTTTAAGGATTTGAAGTAACTCAGCTGGAATTCCATCACCTCCACTAGCTTTGTTTGTAG
Organism: Neotragus pygmaeus; assembly: GCA_006410875.1. NCBI lineage: Eukaryota > Metazoa > Chordata > Mammalia > Artiodactyla > Bovidae > Neotragus > Neotragus pygmaeus. The sequence goes on from SJYV01030163.1 coordinate 186,086, forward strand.
TAATGCTTCCTCAGGCCCACTTGACTTCACACTCCAGGGTGTCTGGCTCTAGGTGAGTTATTGCAGCATCGTGGTTATCTGAAATATTACTCATATTGTGTCTACTTTCTCGCATTCAGCATCACTTGGATTTGGTCATAAATATTGGTTAAGATATTTTCACTTAAATCAATTTCAGATAAGAATCTACTAGACTTACTGCCAGCTCTGTTTTAGAAATGTACCAAAATTATTTACTCCATGGAATTATGTAGATTTAATAAAGATGAGAACATCATAAAACTGAGAATGTGTCCAAATTAAAAAATTGGGAACTAACATTGGGAATGAAAGTATCAATAAAGCATATTTTTGATTTTTTTCCATTAGATATTATTTCTCAGAGGCTTAAGCCCTATTGTGACACAGCTCTTTAAGCTGGATAATAGACCACTGAGTTACTGGGTTCCTTGTGGCTACATCAGTCAGAAAATTTTCCCTATTTCCCAATTTCCAGAATGAATGTCAGTTGTTAGTTCCCGGGAGCACTATAAAAGCTTCTCAAGTGAATCTAAAGTAGAGCTAGACTGAAAAACATTCTTTTGGGCAATGTTTGGGACAGCCTAGCTCTGGGAAAATACAGCACAAGTGTAGAACTAATGAAATGGAAATGGATAGTCACTATCAGTGATGTAAACCTAGAGCCAAAATTGAGATGTGTCTAACTTAAAGTATACCTTGTGATGATAGGGAATAGGTTAACCTCGCAGATGCCAGAATTTCCATTAGTCTCACCAATACTCAATAAAAGACCAGCATTACTAGGCCTATCACAGTTTACTTTTGTACTGATATAGTTATTAAGCCATTTAAAGCTAATTTGGTATCAGTACTAAAAATCTTTGGTTTGAATTGTTAATATACTCAGTTTCACCATTTTACAAATAAAAAATTCAGGCATTATGCACACTAAGTTTTCAAAGCATTGAAAAGAGAAACTTTTTAATAAAAACATAATCTATTAGTAAAGTTAGTATTCCATTTGTCAGATCCAGTGTGGTTGTGCCTGTAATTGGTGTAGAAATTACCCTATCTGTTTTTTTGTCTAGTTTCTTCAAGCAACTGTTGCAACCATTGTATCAATAAAGAACTCATTTTTTATGGCTGCTTTTGTCCAGTACCAAGAGGGAACTGCTTAGGTTGGAAGAGCTTCTCTGGCCAGGTTAAGAATGGAGTGAGCAGCCAGCTCCCCAAACTTTTGGGTCACCCCACAAAGAAAAGCTGTGACCAACCTACACAGCATATTAAAAAGCAGAGACATTACTTTGCCAACAAAGGCCCATCTAGTCAAAGCTATGGTTTTATCAGTAGTCATGTATGGATGTGAGAGTTGGACTATAAAGAAAGCTGAGTGCCAAAGAATTGATGCTTTTGAACTGTGGTGATGGAGAAGACTCTTGAGAGTACCTTGGACTGCAAGGAGATCCAACCAGTCCATCCTAAAGGAAATCAACCCTGAATATTCATTGGAAGGACTGATGCTGAAGCTGAAGCTCCAATACTTTGGCCACCTGATGTGAAGAATTGACTCATTTGAAAAGACCCTGATGCTGGGAAAGATTGAAGGCGGGAGGAGAAGGGGATGACAGAGGATGAGATGGCTAGATGGCATCACTGACTCAATAGGCATGAGTTTGAGCCGNAGACATTACTTTGCCAACAAAGGCCCATCTAGTCAAAGCTATGGTTTTATCAGTAGTCATGTATGGATGTGAGAGTTGGACTATAAAGAAAGCTGAGTGCCAAAGAATTGATGCTTTTGAACTGTGGTGATGGAGAAGACTCTTGAGAGTACCTTGGACTGCAAGGAGATCCAACCAGTCCATCCTAAAGGAAATCAACCCTGAATATTCATTGGAAGGACTGATGCTGAAGCTGAAGCTCCAATACTTTGGCCACCTGATGTGAAGAATTGACTCATTTGAAAAGACCCTGATGCTGGGAAAGATTGAAGGCGGGAGGAGAAGGGGATGACAGAGGATGAGATGGCTAGATGGCATCACTGACTCAATAGGCATGAGTTTGAGTAGACTGTGGGAGTTGGTGATGGACAGGGAGGCATGGCATACTGCACTCCATAGGGCTGCAAAGAGTTGGACATGACTGAGTGATTGAACTGACTGACATAAGTTCTCATTGTGATTTCACCCAACCAAACCAGCAAAGCTGAGAAGTACAGAGATTGCAAGAAGAAGGTTATTGATGCTAACAAGCACTATTTTGGAGTCCCCACTCCAGCCTCAGCACCGAGGGAGTATTTGCCCATCAGTAGGCCAACAGCAGATGAGACCACCTGCACCTAGATCTGACCCAGCTGGTACTCACCAATGGTATCAAAGCAGGGCCTAGCAGCCAAGAGGGTTGGAGTCAGCACCACCTACTAACACACCCGTATAGTCAGCCCCAGGACAGAAGAAGGGCCCATGCAGCCCACACTGGGGCACATCTAAAGCGTATAGCTTTGGTGACCACAGGGAAATGTGCTACTACCCAACAGAACATTTCCTACATAAGCATACTTCTCCAAGATTGGGAAATGTAACCAATCTACCTAATACATAGAAATAAACATACGGATTAGGGAAATTGAGGAAACAGAGGAATATATTCCAAACAAAGAAACAAGACAAACCCCAGAAGAGCTAAGTGAAGTGGAGATAAGCAATGTACCTGATAAAGAGTTCACGGTAATGATCAAAAAGATACTCAGAATGGATGAACATACTGAGACATTTAACAAAGAGTCAGAAAATATAAAGAAGTGCCAAACAGAGCTGAAGAATAAAATAGCTGAAATTAAAAAAATATATACTGAATCAACAGTACAGTAAATGATAACAGAGAAATGGATCAGCACCTGGAAGAAAAGAGTAGTGGTAATCACCCGAACAAAACAGAAAAAATAATTTTACACAGTGAGGATCATTTGAGAGACCTCTGGTCAAAATCAACCAATATTAACATTCCCATTTTGGGGATCCCAGAAGGAGAGAGAGAGAAAGAAGCAAGATGAGAGAAGGGGCAGAAAGCTTATTTAAAAGAAATGGCCAATAACTTTCCCAGTCTGCAGAGGTTTTTGCATATCCAAGTTCATGAAACTCATAGGTTATCAAACAAAATCAACTTAGATTATTTCCAAGATTCATAATAAAGCTGTCAAAATTCAAAGAATATTAGCATCAAGAAAAAAAAATAGCATGTAACTTACAAGGGAACTACCACATAAGGCTAGTAGCAGATTTCTAAGCAGGAACTTTATAGGTCTGGTGAGTGGGATGACATAGTCAAAATGCTCTGTCAAGTGCTTCTTTATATTTGCTGATTCTTTGTTAAATGTTAAGAACTTCATCAATTGATAATCCATTCATTCAGAGAGTCAACCAGTACTCAACAGTTTCCAAATTGGTAAACAACTGACCACAGTGATAGTGCAAAGAAATAGAGTGAAGCAAAAGAATGGGAAAGGCTAGAGATCTCTTCAAGAAAATTAGAGATACCAGAGGAACATTTCATGCAAAGATGGGTTCAATAAAGGACAGAAATGAAGGAAATAAAGGACCTAACAGAAGCAGAAGATATTAAGAAGAGGTGGCAAGAATACACAGAAGAACTATACAAAAAAAGATCTTCATGACTCAGATAGTCATGATGGTGTAATCACTCACCTAGAGCTAGCTAGACAGCCTGGAATGTGAAGTCAAGTGGGCCTTAGGAAGTATCACTATGAACAAAGCTAGTAGAGATGGTGGAATTCTGGTTGAGCTATTTCAAATCCTAAAAGATGATGGTGTAAGNGTCATGATGGTGTAATCACTCACCTAGAGCTAGCTAGACAGCCTGGAATGTGAAGTCAAGTGGGCCTTAGGAAGTATCACTATGAACAAAGCTAGTAGAGATGGTGGAATTCTGGTTGAGCTATTTCAAATCCTAAAAGATGATGGTGTAAGTGCTGCACTCAATATGCCAGCAAATTTGGAAAACCCAGCAATGGCCACAAGACTGGAAAAGGTTAGTTTTCATTCCAATCCCAAAGAAAGGCAATGCCAAAGAATGCTCAAACTACAATACAGTTCCACTCAACTCACACTCTAGTAAAGTAATGCTCAAAATTCTCCAAGCCAAGCTTCAACAGTACATGAACTGTGAAATTCCAGATGNTCAGAAAAGATGCTTTATTTTTATTAGTATTTGCAGTAATCTTATGGTTTTATTTTCTACATTTAAATAATTATTTTACCTGAGAATTATTTTGGTAAATATATGATAAGATAGAGAGGTAAAGTAACTGTCCCCAAATGTGCTACTATGTTTTTTAAAATAATCTATACTTTTCCAATTGATTTAAGTGTATTTTTATCTTATGCTGAATTTTTATGTATTCTTATACCTGTTCTTTTATTATATTTTTAAAATTAATTAATTTATTGAATGAAAGATTCTTTAATTGTATAGTACTTTAAAATTTTCAAAAGTTTCACACATATGATTTCATATCATACCATAATAACTCCCCCTTTTAAATCCCTTACCACAATATTGCACCTCCAGCCTTCCTTCTCCCACTGGTAATCACTAATTTGTCCCCCATATCTATGAGTATACTTCTTTTCTGTTTTATTCACTAATTTGTCATATTTTTTAGATTCCCCATATAAGTGATATACAGTACTTGTCTTTCTCTGTCTGACTTATTTCACTTAGCATAATGCCTTCCAGGTCTATCCTTGTTGCTACAAATGGCAAAATTTTCGTTTTTATAATGGCTAAGTAGCATTCCACTGTGTCGCATGCATGTGTGTGTGTGTGTGTGTGTGTGTGTGTGTACCACATTCTCTTTATCCATTCATCTACAGATGAACACAGTTTGCTTCAATACCTTGGCAATTATAAATAATGCTACTATGGACATTGGGGTACATTTATCTTTTCAGATTAGTGTTTTTGGTTTTTTCAGATACATATCCAGGACTGAAATGATAGGGTCATATGGTAGTTCTATTTTTAGTTTTTTGAGAAGCCTCCACACTGTTTTCCACAATGACTACACCAGTTTACACTCCCATCAACAGAGAACAAGAATTCCATTCTTACCAACATTTATTATTTGTATTCTTTTCAATGATCGCCATTCTGATAGGTTTGAAGTGATATCTCATTGTAGTTTTTATTTTCATTCCCTTGATGGTTAGTAATGTTGAGCATCTTTTCATTTGCCTATTGGCAGTCTGCGTTTTCTCTTTGAAAAAATGTCTGTTCAGTTCTGCCCATTTCGTAAAAATGAATTGCTTGTTTTTTGAAAGTTAAGTTACATGAACTGTTCATATATGTTGGATATTAACCCTTTATCAGTCATTTCATTTGCAAATGTCTTCTCCCACTTGATAGATTGTCTTTTCATTTTGCTGATGGTTTCCTTTGCTGCACAAAAACCTTTAAGTTTAATTAGGTCCCATTTGTTTATTTCTTTTTTAGTTTCCCTTGCTTTAGGAGGCAGATCTGAAAAAATGTTGCAGTTTATGTCAAAGCTTGTTCTGCCTATATTTTCCTCTAAAGTTTTATAGTATCTGGTCTTATATTTAGGTCTTTAATTCATTTTGAGTTTATGTTGTATATGATGTTAGAGAATGTTCTAGTTTCATTCTTTTACAAATAACTGTCCAGATTTTACAATACCTCTTATTGAAGAGACTGTCTTCTCCATTGTATATTCTTGCTTCCTTTCACATAGATTAATAGGCCAAAGGGGTGTGGGTTTATCTGGTTCTTTGTTCAGTTCCATTGATTTGTGTGTCTGTTTTGTGCCAATACCATACTATTTTGATTACTGTACTTTTGTAGTATAATCTGAAACCAGGGAGGATAATTCTCCAGCTCTGTTCTTACTCAAGATTGTTTCAGCTATCTAGAGTCTTTGATGTTTCCCTGCAAGTTTTGAAATTCTTTTTTAGTTCTGTGAAACATGCCATTGATATTTAGAGATTGTATTGAACCTGTACATTGCCTTGGGTAGTATCTTCATTTTAGCAATATGAATTCTTCTAGAACATGGTATATCTTTTCATCTGTTTGTATTGGCTTCAGTTTCTTTCATCAGTGGCTTAAAAATTTCCTGAGTTACAAGTCTTTTACCTCCTTAGGTAGGTTTATTCCACATATTTTATTCTTTCTGAAGGGACAGTAAGTGAGATTGTTTCCTTAATTTCTATTTCTGATACTTTGTTGTTAGTGTACGGAAATACAACAGATTGCTGTGTATTAGTTTTGTATCCTGTAACTTTACTGAATTCATTGATGAGCTCTAATAGTTTTCTGATGACATCTGTAGAATTTTCCATGTATAAAAGTATCATGTCAACTGAGAAAATGATACTTTATTTCTTCCTTTTCAGTTTGGCTTCCTTTTATTTCTTTATCTGCTTTGATTGCTGTGTCTAGGATTCTAAAAGTATGTTGAATATAGGCATCCTTAATCTTGTTCTTGATCTTAGAGGAAATGCTTTTGACATTTTACTGTTGTGGATAATATTAGCTGAGTGTTTTTCATATATGGCATCGAAGCAGGTATACTATCATGTAAGAAACGAGGCGCTGGTCTATGTTTGATGCAGGATGCAGGATGCTTGGGGCTGGTGCACGGGGATGATCCAGAGAGACGTTGTGGGGTGGGAGGTGGGAAGGGGGTTCAGGATTGGGAGCTCATGTACACCTGTGGGAGATTCATTTCGATGTATGGCAAAGCCAATAGAGTATTGTAAAGTAAAATAAAGTAAAAAAAAATTATGTTGAAGAATGTTCCCTCTATGCTCACTTTCTTGAGAGCTTTTCGCATAAATGGATATTCAGAACTTTTCTGAAAAAGCTTTTCCTGCATCTGTGGTTTTTAATCTTCAATATATTAATGTTGTTGTTGTTCAGTTGCTAAGTCATGTCTGACTCTTTACAACCCCATAGACTGCAGCATACCAGGCTCTCCTGTCCTTTACTATCTCCTGTAGTTTGCTCAAACTCATGTCCATTGAGTCAGTGATGCCATCCAACTATGTTATCCTCTGTTACCTACTTCTCATCCTGCCCTCAATCTTTCTCAGCATCAGGTGAGAATCAGTGAGTCAGCTCTTCATATCAAGTGGCCAAAGTATTGGTGCTTCAGCTTCAGTCCTTCTAATGAATGAATGTTCAGGGTTGATTGCCTTTAGGATTGACTGATTTGATTTCCTTGCTCCAAGGGACTCTCAAGAGTCTTCTCCAGCACCATAGTTCAGAAGCATCAATTCTTTAGTGCTCAGGCTTCTTTATGGTCCAGCTCTCACATCTGTGCATGCCTACTGGAAGAAACATAACTTTGACTTTATAAACCTTTGTCAGCAAAGTGATGTCTCTGCTTTTTAATACACTGTCTAGGTGTCATTGTTTTTCTTCTAAGGAGTAAGCGTCTTTTAATATCATGGCTGCAGTCACTGTCAACAGTGGTTTTGGAGCCCAAGAAAATCAAATCTGTCACTGTTTCCACTTCTTCCCCATCTATTTGCCATGAAGTGTTGGGACCAGATGCCAGGATCTTTGTTGTTGTTGTTGTTGTTGTTGTTTTAATGTTGAGTTTAAGCCAGCTTTTTCACTCTCCTTTTCACTCTTATCAAGAGGCTCTTTAGTTCCTCTTCACTTTCTGCTATTAGAGTGGTATCTATTTGCACATATGAGGTTGTTGATATTTCTCCCAGCAATCTTGATTCCAGCTTTTAATTCATTCAGCCCAGCATTTTGCATGATGTACTTTGCATAGAAGTTAAAATAAATAGGGTGAAAATATACTAGCATTTGAAATGAATGCAATTTTATGGTTATTTAATATGATGCATCATAACTGATTGATTTGGGGATACTGAAAAATCCTTGCATCTCTGGGATAAATCTTACTTGATCATTGTATATGACCCTTTCAGTGTATTGTTGGATTCAGTTTGCTAGTATGTTTTTGAAGTTTTTTGCATCTGTTGTTTGTCAGTGAGATTTTAATTTTCTTATTTTGTGATATTTTTGTTTGTGGTATCAGGGTGATGGTGGGCAAAAAGAATGAGTTTGGAGATGTTCCTTTCTCTTCAATATTTTTGGAATAGTTTGAGAAGGATGGATGTAAACTCATCTCTAAATATTTGGTAGAATTCACCTGTGAAGCCATCTGGTCAGGAACTTTTGATTTTGTAAATTATTGATTCAGTTTCATTACTGTTACTTGGTCTGTTCATATTTTCTTTTCCTTTTTAAAGAAATATTTATTTATTTGTTTGGCTTCAGTGCATCTTAATCGCAGCCCTCAGGATCTTTAGTTGTAGCCTGTGAGATCTCATTCCCTGATCAGGGATTGAGCCTGGGCCCCCTGCAAAGGAAGTACAGATTATTAGTTACTGGACCACCAGGGAAGTCCCTGTTCATTCTATTTATCCCTGGTTCAGTCTTGGGAGATTGTACATTTCTAAGAGTTTGCCCTTCCCTCCAAATTGTTGATTTTATTGGTTCATTGATATTCATAGTAGCCTCTTATGATCCTGTGAATTTCTGTGGTGTTGGTTGTAACCTTTCCTTTTTCTTTTTTTTAAAATTTATTTATTTTTTAAATTTTACTTTACAATACTCTATTGGCTTTGCCATACATCGATATGAATCCACCACAGGTGTACACATTTTATTGATTTGGGCCCTCTCCCTTTTTTCTTGATAAGCTTGGCTAAACATTTGTCAATTTTGTTTATTTTTCAGAGAACCAGCTTTTAGGTCATTGATTTTTTTTTCTGTTGTTTTTAGTCTCTATTTTATTTATTTCTACTCTGATCTTTATTTCCTTCCACTATCTGGGTTTTGTTTGTTCCTCACTCTGTTGGTCTTCTGTGTAAGGTTAGGTTGTTTATTTGAGATTTTTCTTGTTTTCTGAGGTAAGTTTGTATTGCTTGGAACTGCTCTTGCTATCTTCATAGGTTTTGTATCATCATATTTTTATTTTCATTTGTCTCCATGAATTTTTTAATTTCCTCTTTGATTTCTTCCGTCATTGTTGGCTCTGTTTTATAGTATATTTTTAGCCTTATGCTTCTGATTATTGCCATTTTTCTTGTAATTGATTTCTAGTTTCATGGTGGTGTGGTCGGAAAAGATGCTTGCTTTGAGTTCAACTTTCTTAGATTTACTGAGGTTTGTTTTGTGGCCTAATATTTGATCTGTCCTGGAAGATATTTCATGTGCACTTGAAAAGAATGCGTATTCTTCTGCTTTCAGGTGGAATTCTCTTCATATATATCAATTAAGTTCATCTTATCTAATGTATCATTTAAAGCCAGTTATTGATTTTTTGTCTAGATGAGCTGTCCATCAATGAATGTTGTGTTAAATTTTCTAGTATTACTGTATTATTGTCAATTTCTCCCTTTATGTTTATTACTATTTATTCATATTTATTTATGTGTTCCTATGCTGGACTGTGAAACTGAAAGTGAAAAGGGATTTCCTGGTGGCTCAGCTAGTAAAGAATCTGCCTGCAATGCAGGAGACCTGGGTTTGATCCCTGGGTTGGGAAGAGTCTCTGGAGAAGGGAAAGGTTACCCACTCCAGTGTTTTGGCCCGGAGAATTCCATGGACTATGATAGTCCATGGGGTTGCAAAGAGTTGGACATGACTGAGTGACTTTCACTTTGACTTTTCATGTTGGTTTCATGTGTATTTACAATTGCTATATCTTCTGGGATTGATTCCTTTATCATTATGCAGTGTCCTATTTCATATCTTTCATTACAGTCTCTACTTAAAGTCTATTTTATCTAAATATTATACTCCAACTTTTATTTCCATTTGCATGGAATGCCTCATCTCTTCAGTTTCAGTCTGTGTGTCTCTAGATCTGAGGTGAATGTCTTGTAGGCAGCATATATATGTCTTATTTCTATATCCATTCAGCCACTCAGTGTCCTTGGATTTGGGCAGTTAGTCCATTTATGTTTAAACTAGTTATCAGCATGTATGTTCTTACTGCCATTTTGTTAATTGTTTTGGATTTGGGGGGTGGCATCTTTTTTCCCTTTTTTCTTCTTTGATTCTCTTCTCGTGAGTTTATGGCTATTTTTAATGTTATGTTTGGATTCCTTTTTGTTTTGTGTGTGTGTGTTTGTGTGTATCTGTCACAGATTTTTGTTTTATAATTACTCTGAGGTTCTTATATAGAAGTCTATAATAAACATAGTTTAAGTTGCTTTTCTCTTAATTTCTAATGCATTTTTTAAAAATGTGCTTATGTGCTCTCACTCCTTATAATAGTTTTGATATCATATTTTACATTTAATTTTTTTATGTAGGCCTTAACTGCTTATTGTGGATATAGATGATTTTACTACTCTTGATTTTAACCTTTCTAATAGCTTTGTGTGTGGGATATTACCTACATGTACTATAAATTTGCCTTTACTGGTGACCTTTTTAATTTTATAATTTTCTCATTTCTAATTCTGGCCTTTTCTTTTTTCACCCAGAGGATTTCCTTTAACCTTGTTTATAAAGCTGGTTTTATGGTTCTGAATTCTAGCTTTTGCTTGTCTGTTAAGTTTTTCATCTCACCATTAAATCTGAAGGAGAGTGTTGCTGGATTTTTGCATGTGCTTGGTTGTATGTTTTCCCTTACATCACTTTGAGTTTTATCATACCACCCCCTTCTGGACTGCAGAGTTTCTGCTGAAAAATCAGCTGATAGCCTAGCCTTATGGGAGTTCCCTTGAATATTGTTTCTTAGTTTAATATTTTCTCCTTATCTTTAATTTTTGTCCTTTTAATTACAATGTGTCTTGGTGTGTTCCTCTTTGGTTTCATCCTCTGTGGGACTCTGTATATCATAGATGTGGATNACTGAAAAACTTCTTTAACTTCTCACTCTGTGCATTCATTCTTCTCCCAAGTTATTTTGTTATCTTTAACACCATTAGTGTGAACTCTTTCTCAGGTTTCTGGTCTTTGCTTCATCTAGTTCTTCTGGTGTTTTCTCTTGTTCTTTCTTCTGCCACCTCATTTAGTGTAAGAGATCAGATATGGAGAGCTGAATTGGTCATCCTCTTGATTTATGCGTATCAGCTCATTAAGGTCTCTTGTTTATTTTATTTTGTTTTATATCACTTTATTGTTTTATTTCCTTCCCTATCCCCCAACTTTTAACACATCTTCCCCCTCTTATGAGGAGTCACTGAAATATCATTTTTGTATTTTTCTTCAATCCACTTTCCATAAAGTTACATTGAATTTTTTAAAAAATCATGTCTTGGATTTTGTTATTATACATGTTAGAATTTGCAGAAATATCATTGTGCTGCCTTTCTGTTTTTACATATTTTTACTCAACATTGTGCTATTAAGATTCAACTCATATATAAGTAAATCCTGATAACATGATAATATATCACTAAATTTCCCTTTGGTGAAGGACTTGTTGTTAGTGGCCCTTTGTTTCTTAATGACTTAAACTAAAGGTTGAAGTTCTGGTAGGTGATTCAGGTGGCCACTGATCTGATCTCACCTCAGTAAATGAGAAACACTTACTGGATGCCACAAGCACAACAGATTATTTATGGGATGTAAGGAATCAAAATATTACTTGAGAACCTATGCCTAGATTGAAACTAAGAGCAATTATATTTTTTGTAAATAAAATATTTCTACTTATGATACTTCTGTTATTTTTCAGTAGAGATAGTTATGCTAGTATAATTACATTAAAGTGGAGTTTAAAGACTTGAAAGAAAGACTAGGACCTGTTTTGATGAATTTGAAATATATTCCTGATGTGTGATTCTTTTTCTGTTTTATAAATAGATACATTTGTATCATTTTTAAAAAATTAATTTCACATGAGTGAATTTGTCTTTATCTGACTTATTTCACATAGTATGATAACCTTTATTTTGTTCTTTTTATGGCTGAGTAATACTCCATTATACATAAGCACTGCACCTTCTTTATCTATTCCTTTGCCATTGGGTATTAGGTTCCTTCCATATCTTGGCTATCGTAAATAGTGCTGCAGTGAACTTTAGGGTGCATATATCCTTTCAGATTATGTCTTCTCAGGAGATATGCCCAGGAGTGGGGTTGCTAGATCATGGCAGTTCTATTTTTAGTTTTTAAGAGGCCATCATACTGTTCCTCCATAGTGGTCATGCGTATGTGTGCTCAGTTGCTCACTCATGTCCAATTCCTTGAGACCCCATGGACTGTAACCCATAAGGCTCCTCTGTGCATGTAATTTTCCAGGCAAGAATACTGCAGCAGGTTACCATTCCCTTTTCCAGGGGATCTTGCCAACCCAGGGATCCAACCCACATCTCTTGCATCTCCTGCATTGGCAAGCAGATTCTTTACCAATGCACCCCCTGTTGTACCAGTTTACATTCCTGCCAGTGGTGTAGGAGGATTTCCCTTTTCTCCACACTCTTTCTATCATTTACTGTTTGTCTATGATGGGCTTTCTGACCGTGAAAGCTGATACCTCATTGTAGTTTTGATTTGCATTTCCCTGATTATTAGTGAGGTTGAGCACCTTTTCATGTGCTTTGGGGTCATCTATATATCTTCTTTGGAGAAATGTCTGTTTAGGTCTCCTGCCCATTTTTTGACTGGGTTGTTTGTTTTTCTGATATTGAGCTGTATGAACTATTTGTATTTTAGAAATTAATCTCTTGTAAGTCACTTCATTTAAAAATATTTTCTCCTATTCTGTGAGCTGTCTTTTCATTTTGTTTATGATTTCCTTTGCTATGCAAATCCTTTAAGTTTAATTGGGTTCCATTTCTTGGTTCTTGGTTTCATTTTCATTACTCTAGGATGTAGATAAGAAAGTATTTCCGTGATTTGTGTCAGAGAGTGTTTTGCCTATATTTTCTTCTAAGAGTTTTATAGTGTCTGGCCTTAAATTTAGGACTTGATCCATTTTGAGTTTATTTTTTTGTATGGTGTTAGAGAATGTTCTAATACAGTTTTTGCAACACCACTTATTGAAGAGACTGTCTTTTCTGTATTGTAAATTCTTGCCACCTTTGTTATGGATTAACTGATCATAAGTGTGTGGGTTTTTTCATAGGGTTTCTACCTTGTTCCATCGATCTATATTTCTTATTTTGTGTCACTGTCATACTCTTTTGATTATTGTAGCTTTATAGTGTAGTTTTATATTTTATATTATTATTATTTTTAATACAAAGGCCTTTTATTTGTAGATTTGGGATTTAGTTAACTGTAAACACATTTAAGGGGATTCAACTACACTGAAATTCTTATCAGAATGTTTGGATGCTCTTGGACAAAAGGAAGTTTTTAAAATGAAGAGTGGTTGATTTACAATATTGTATCAGTTTCGGGTATACAGAAAAGTGATTCAGTTATGTATATATATATTTTTTTACAGATTGTTTTCCAATATAGGTGATTGCAAGATATTGAATGTAGTTCCCTGTGCGTTTTTTATTTTTGATGTAGTGTAAATGGGATTGTTTCCTTTATATGACTTGTTGCTCTTAAATTAGAGTACATGGGAGAATCACCTGTTCAGCTTTTAGATGTTTGTGATTCCTGGACCTTGCCCCTGCCTTTAAAATTTTTAGGATAGGGCCTAAAAATTATATTTTTTGGAAGTTCTTAAATGATTAATATGTACCCATCATGGCATCAACAGGAAAACTACTGCATTATAATGTATCATTTATTTTACATTATTTTTAAATGAAAATCAATTATATACCATTAGAATATTATTAATTTATGCCAAAGGTATTAGTTTTCATTTAAAATTAGTTTTATATTGTTGTATATAAAAGAACACTTATTTACATATTATGACTAGCACTCTGACATATCTGTTAAATTAGATTTTGAATAGTATTAAAGTGGATACAGATTTGAGAAAAATACGTGCACCAATATTTGAAGTAAGCCTACAGTTGAGAACTCCTGCTAAGAGTGATTCTTCAGAAAATTCTGAAGAGAACTTACATGAGTCTGACAAGTGCTCTGAAAAATCTGCAGTAAATGAAGATACATCAGAAAATGAAGTCAATGTTTTCATTAAACAATCAAGTGAAGAACTACTTCCAATGAAGAAATCAAAACGAATGAGTTACAGCTATGACATTCTTTCAGGTAAAGTGAATGACACAATTAAAAGTGAGAGAAAATAATTCAGACTTTGCAATATCAGAAGAAAAATCACTTTAAAGTGAGTAATGTATAAATGGAATATTGTATGCTTATTTCATCTTTATTATTCTTTACTAAATACAAAAATTAAAACTGTCAAACCCTATATATTTGAAAGTATGTAGTGCAAATAGAATCATTGCTAATAAAAAATAGAGCTTTGTCTGTTTAAATGTGTATTAGTAAAATGAATTCTTAAGCATAAAAAATAAGTGAGAGAAAATATCTTTGCAGCTGGAAAATAACACGTGAGAGAAATTTTTAGTAGTTTATGTATTATCAGTTAATAGACTGTGAGTNAAAAAATAGAACTTTGTCTGTTTAAATGTGTATTAGTAAAATGAATTCTTAAGCATAAAAAATAAGTGAGAGAAAATATCTTTGCAGCTGGAAAATAACACGTGAGAGAAATTTTTAGTAGTTTATGTATTATCAGTTAATAGACTGTGAGTTGTATAAGTGTTAAAGGATATATTAAAATAACATATGGAAGAAAATTTTAGTAGTTATGAATTTATCAATTAATAGTCTATGATTATTATAAATGTTAAGGACTCTTGAATTTTTTCAGATCTCCTTAATCAAAATCTGGGGATGGGGTGTACTGCTAGAATTCAATCCTTAAAGTAACCTTCCCAGTTTATTCTTAGGGTTTTAGAAAGTACTGACAATATGACCTTGTTAATTAGCTGACATAAATATCAGTTTTTATATAAAAATAAATTTTTATTCTGTTTCTTTTGATGAATTCTGACAGAACTAGACTTTGAAACTAAGTTTGAGGAAAATTGCATGAATGATAAGTAAGTACTAGATATTTTTGAAATTACAAATAATTGTATTTTATGTTACNTATAAAAATAAATTTTTATTCTGTTTCTTTTGATGAATTCTGACAGAACTAGACTTTGAAACTAAGTTTGAGGAAAATTGCATGAATGATAAGTAAGTACTAGATATTTTTGAAATTACAAATAATTGTATTTTATGTTACTGTATTCTTCTTATATATGCTTTTATTATTTTCTCTTAGACTTTTAGAATTCCCTACAAATCTCTTTATAACTCCCAACAGATTGGAGTTTTCAATACAAATTCAAAATATGGTGGCTGCTATTGAAAAATGCATAAGTAAGTATTTTTTTAATTCAGTTAGATTCACTGTCTCTCTTTGGCAACATCTCAGGAATGTGCAGATATTACAGTATATTAGAAAATTTTAAACTCGTACTCTTTGGAATCAATCAATGTGAACTTCAAATTATTTGAGGATGTGTGAATTATACATATGGCCATTGAATGCCTAACTGTTGGGAATTAGGTAAACAGCCCAATGTTCTGATTTTTTTGATAATGTACTACAGAATTCTATAGACTTAAATAAGGCATGTCTTTTATGTCAGAGCATAACAGTTGCAAATATTATTTTCATCTTACATTTTTATTAATAGTTTTCAGCATATAGGTCTTTCATCTCCTTAAATTTTTTCTTTTTATTATTATTATTATTTTTTAATCTTTTTTTTTTTAACTTTATTTTACTTTACAATACTCTATTGGCTTTGCCATACATCGACATGAATCNAAAAAAATGCTGTTTTATGATAAACCAGCATCTCATAGGGACTTCCCTGGTGGTCCATGGTTAAGACTTCACCTTCCAATGCAGGGAGTTCTAGTTCAGTCTGAGAGCCTACATGCCTTGTGCTAAAAAACCAAATGCATAAAACGGAAGCAACAGTAACAAATCCAATAAAGACTTTCAAGAACCTCATGATTCGGTGCCTGTAACCTCTTGACCATCTACTCTCCTAAGTATCATTCAGTCTGTTCCAGTCACGTAGACCTGCTTCTGATCCCTGACTCATCACCCATGCTCCGACCCCAGAGGCTTTGGTACCTCCCGCTCCTTCTACTCAGAATATTCTCGTCTCAGATATCAACATGGCTCCTTTTCTCATTCCTTCCACCATCAAAAGTTCCGGCTCCCCCATCCCCATATTTAATAATTCCTTTTAGCTTTATTTGGTATCTAGCATACTATATATTTTACTTTTACATATTATTTTCCTCCCTGGTTGAGTATGAGCTCCACGTAGAAATGAAATTTTGTTATCTTTTTTGTTTATTAATAATTTTCCAAACCTAGGACAGTGTCTGATGGATAGCAGATACTCAGTTATGAGCTCAGTTAGGATCAAGTAAGAAATTCCAAGGAGAAATGTAATAATTCACATTTTGGTTCAATACATAACTTTTATAAGACAGACCCAACTTAACATGGCCTTTATGGAGGTAATTAAGGTTAAATGTGGTCATAAGGGTAGGACCCTGATCAACTGGATTAATGTCCTTATAAGAAGAGACACAGGAGAATTAGCTCTTCCTCCCTTTTCACTGCATAACAACACAGTGAAAAGACAGCCACCTGCAAACCAGGGAAAGAGCCTTCTGTAGGAGCCAGATCATTTGGCACCTTGATTTTGGACTTCCAGCCTCCAGGACTGTGGGAAACACATGTCTATGTCTAGGCACAGTCTTGGAATTCTACTGTGGCAGCCCTAAAAATCACCTCATCCAACTTCCTCCCTTGACAGGTAAGGAAACTGAAGCTGAGAGTTAAATGACTTTCCCTAGTTTACAGAGTCAGTATATAGCAGAATTAAGCTCAACATCCAGGTTATAGCTCAGTGCTTTTCCCACTTACTGTGCTGACTCTTCCGTCCTGAAATCAGTCTTGAATATTTATTGGAAGGACTGAGGCTGAAGTTGAAGCTCCAATACTTTGGCCACCTGATGTGAAGAACTGAATCACTGGAAAAGACCCTGATGCTAGGGAAGAAAGAAGGCAGGAGGAGAAGGGGATGACAGAAGTTGAAATGGTTGGATTACTGATATTATTGACATTACCGACGGCATTACCAACTCAATGCACATGAGTTTGAGCAAGCTTTGGGAGTTGCTGATGGACAGGGAAGCCTGGTGTGCTGCAGATCATAGGGTTGCAAAGAGTCAGACACAACTCAGCTACTGAACTGACTGACTGACTGATGTTGACTCTTAACCACTCCGTGTAATACATTTTCAGTGTAGGGCAGGGGTTCTCAAACCTGATTCTCAAGGAACTCATTTTTCCAAAGTCTGGTCCAAGAGTTTTGCCATTAGAAATTAATGATGTTGATATTTTCACAATATTTTAAGAAGAGTAAGCAGTTATTTAGGTAATTTTATTCCACAATTTTGTGCTTTTTGACAATTAATTTTCTTACCTCCATAAAAAGATATGAAAGCGGAAAACTTACTGGAAAACTCTGGACCATAATCTTCTGAAAGTAATTCTGCCCTTGGGAAACGTCTGTGTGTGGGGAGGATAGATATATTTAATACGGGCATGTTTTCAGCCAGTACAATTGGTCTTGATTCAAAAGATTGAATGAATGCTACCCAGAACTTCTCTGTATTCCAGAAAGGGTCCCCTGACCTTAGAGTCCTTTTCCCTGAAATGTATAAAGCACCAATAGAACAGCATGACAGAGTAGCTCAGAAAGCTAGTTTGAGCCTAGGCTGAATCAATAGAAGTGTTTGAACTGAAGAGTTTCAGTTCCTCTGTACTTGACACTTTAGGATATATATGTGGTATCATGTACATTGCCTATTCTTGGATCCTTTCTTTGAAGTGTTAATGACAAGCATCCAGAGGATGTTAAAAGAATGGGGAATGGTTAGTTTGAGGGGTGAACTTTGGGGAACGTAAAGTTGTTTTTAGAATTTTGGTGGACTGAAATAAAGATGAGGGAGTAGATTTATGTGGTGTTGTTCCCTGTGCAAAAATAAGCTCTGTGCACACCGCACAGAAGTTAGATTTGACTCCGTTTAGGAAAAGTTACGGAGAAGGCAATGGCACTCCATTACACTCCAGTACACTTGCCTGGAAAATGCCATGGACGAAGGAACCTGGTGGGCTGCAATCCATGGGGTCGCTAAGAGTCGGACACGACCTCACTTTCACTTTTCACTTTCATGCATTGGAGAAGGAAATGGCAATCCACTCCAGTGTTCTTTTTTTTTTACTTTTTTTTTTTAACTTTATTTTACTTTACAATACTCTATTGGCTTTGCCCTCCAGTGTTCTTGATTGGAGAATCCCCGGGATAGGGGAGCCTGGTGGGCTGCTGTCTATGGAGTCACACAGAGTCGGACACGACTGAAGTGACTTAGCAGCAACAGCAGCAAAATTTAGAGTTGTTATCCCTGTAAGTGTTCCCTAGTAAAAGTATAAAAGTGTATCGAGAAGTACTGGAAATGTTCCAGACATCACCCTAGAATATGCAGAAGAAATCCTGTTTAGGAAGTGAGTGAAGACAGATGACCTTAAAAGGTCATTCCAACACAAAGATTCTGCCATTGTAAGAATGTGAAAAACTGGATCATTATTTATTATAATGTGTTTGTCACGATCTATTGTAAAGAGGAAGGTGGTGCAGCAGAAAGGCCTTGGATAATTAAAATAAGTGTGGGGGCAGGAGGAGGAAAGAAACTTCAAACAGTGCTTTCTAAATGGCTTAAGTCCTGGCCTATTTTCCACTGAGGAACTGCACTGAGATAAATTTTATTTGTGGTCCTGTCCACTCAAGTCTGTGGCCTGCTGCCCTTGCTCCGTGAGAAAGTCAGTAACAGTCTTTGAGACCCTCAGTTTTCCCCTGACAGCTGAAGTGTTCAAGAATGCTATAAAACAGGAAAGAAAATCACCAGGAGAAATACCTTTAAGAATGGTATTTTGAATTATTGCTTATTGAAATAAATATTCCCTGGTAGCTCAAATGGTAAAGAATCTGCCTACAATTCAGGAGACCTTGGTTTGATCTCTGGAGAAGGGACTGGCAACCCACTCCACTATTCTTGCCTGGAGAATTCCATGGACAGAACAGCCTGGCAGGCTATGATTATGGTCCATGGGCTGCAAAGGATGGGACACTACTGAGCAACTAACACTTCAGTTTTCACCTTAAATTCAAGAGATGGTGAAACTAAAAATGTGAAAAGTTCCTTTGATTCTAAGATCAGGTGGAATCAACATATCCTTAATCACTGCTCTTTTTGTTTCAGTATCCATCATCTAACAGGTGTGATTTTTACCTTGAGTTTTTCTCTTCTTTAATCATATTTTTTATTCCTCCAATGAGTCTTCCTCATGATGTTTTATTTCTAATCTAAATGTTGAGTTTTTTTCTATGTATTGATACCTGTAAGTCATTCTCTTTTTGTAAAATATTTTATTCTTTCTTTGAAAGGTCATATCTGAATAAAACATATATCCTTTAAAAAGACAGGGCTTTTTTTTTTTTTTTGCATTTCATATTTGATTCCTTCACATCCTAAACTTCTCAGGTTAAGAGTAATTCTGTTCTACTCTTTACTTTATAGTGAAATATACTTAAGTTGTTGATATATATTAGAATATAGAAAGTCAAACCCAAATGCAAATTTTCTTTCTATACTTTGGGGAATTTATGAAGGAGGAGAAGAGAAAAACTTAACTTTCTTTAGGTCTGAAAAAACCATCCCATTTGAAACACACAAACTCCCATAACAGAGCATATTATTTTAAACACTGGAGTATAAATGTCTAAAGAGAAAAGAAGGTTATCTTTTTCTTTTTCTTTTCTTTTTTTTTTATTAATTTATTTATTTATTTATTTTTTAATTTGACTTTACAATACTCTATTGGGTTTGCCATACATCGACATGAATCCACCACNAATATTCATTGGAAGGACTGATGCTGAAGCTGAAACAATACTTTGGCCACCTGAAGCAAAGAACTGACTCATTTGAAAAGACCCTGATGGCTGGGAAAGATTGAAGGCGGGAGGAGAACAGGATGACAGAGGATGAGATGGTTGAATGGCATCACCAATTCAATGGACATGAGTCTGAGTAAACTCTGGGAGTTGGTAATGGACAGGGAGCCTGGCATGCTGCAGTTCATGGGGTCACAAAGAGTCAGACATGACTGAGCGACTGAACTGAACTGATTGTGCTGAGATTTGTTCCTTCTGTACCCACTTTTCTGAGTTTTTTTCATGAATGGATGTTGAATTTTGTCAAGTGCTTTTTCTGAATCTATTGAAATGATCATGTGTTTTTGTCTTTCTTTTGGTTAATGTGGTGTATAGCATTGATTGCTTTGTGTGTGTTAAATCATCTTTGTGATCTAGTAACGAATCCAACTTGGTCATGATGTATGACCCTTTTTATGTATTGGGGGATTTTTTTGAGGATTTATGCTAATATTTTGCTGAGTTTTGCATCTGTATTCATCAAAGCTATTGGCCTTTAATTGTCTTTTTTGTGGTGTCTTTGGTTTTTGTGTCAGGGTAATGAGGAACCTCTGGAATACATTTGAGAATGTTGCCTTCTTTTCAGTTTTTTGGAATAGATTGACAATCATAAGTTATATCTATGTTCCGTAGAATTCTCTAGTGAACCCATTGAGTCTTAGACTTTTGTTTGCAGGTAGCTTTTCTAATTACAGATTTTTTTCATTGCTAGTGATCAGTTTGTTCAAATTGCCTGTTTCTTCCAAATTCAGTATTGGCAGGGTATATGTTTCTAGAAACTTGCCCATTTCTTCTAGGTTTAACATTGTGTTTGCATATAACTTTTCATAGTGCTCTTTCATAATTTTTTGTGTTTTTGTGACACTGGTTGTTATGGCTCATATTTCATTTTTTGTTTTGTTTATTTTTGTCATTTCTTCTTGATGAGCCTGGCCAGATGTTTGTTGATTTTGTTTATCTTTTAAAAATCACCTCTACATTTTATTGATATTTTCTATTATATTTTGCTTACATTTTATTTATTTCCTCTGATCTTAATTATTTCCTTCCTTCTGTTGACTTTGGGTTTTGTTTGTTCTTTTCCTGAGTCTTTTAGGTGGTAGGTAGGTTATTTATTTAAGAGTTTTTTGTTCTGTTTTTTTTTTTTTTTTAAATGAAGATCTGTATTGCTATGAACTCCATCTTAGAACTGCTTTTTTTGCATTCCCATATAAGTTGTAATGTTGTGCTTTTAAGTTGCATATTTGGTGTTATTTTCTGATTCTTCTTTGATTTCATTGTTGACTCATTGGGGTTTTAATAGCATATTTAGTCATTGTTTGGCTCTTTTCCCATTTTTCTTTTTTAGTTGATACCTAGTTTCATATTGTAGTCAGAAAAGTTGATTGAATTAACTTCTGTTCTCTTAAATGTTTTGGGGCTTATTTTCCAATTTAGATTATGTTCTATCCTAGAGAACATGCCAGACACACTTGAAAAGAATGTGTGTTAATGTTTTTTGGATGTAGCCTTCCGTTGTTCAGTTGCTGAGTCATGTCTGACTCTGATTGCAGCACGCCAGGCTTCCCTGTCTTTCACTATCTCCCAGAGTTTGCTCAAACTCACATCCATTGAGTTGGTGGTGCCACCTAACCATTTCATCCTCCATCATCCCTTTCTTCTCTTTCCCTCAGTCTTTCCTAGCATCAGGGTCTTTTCCAGTGAGTCAGCTCTTCACATCAGGAGGCCAAAGTATTGGAGCTTCAACTTCCTTCCAATGAATATTCAAGGTTTATTTCCTTCAGGATTGACTAGTTTGATCTCATTGCTGTCCAAGGGACTCTCAGGAGTCTTCTCTAGCACCACAATTCGAAAGGGTCAATTCTTCAGCACTCGGCCTTCTTGATGGTCCAGCTCTCACATCCATACATGATTACTGGAAAAACCATAACTTTGACTATATGAACCTTTGTCAGCAAAGTGATGTCTCTGCTTTTAACCCACTGTCTAGGTTTATCATAGCTTTTCTTCCAAGGATCAAGCATCTATTAATTTTGTGGCTGCAGTCACCATCCTCAGTGATTTTGGAGCCAAAGAAAATAAAATCTGTCACTGTTTCTACTTTTTCCCCATCTGTTTGCATGAAGTGATGGGACCACATAAAGCGATCTTAGTTTTCTTAATGCTGAGTTTTAAGCCAGCTTTTTCACACTCCTCTTTCATCTTCATCAAGAGGCTCTTTAGTTCCTCTTCACTTTCTGCCTTTAAAGTTATATCATCTGCATATCTGAAGTTGTGATATTTCTCCCAGAAATCTTGATTCCAGCCTGTGATTCATCCAGCCTGGCCTTTCACATTATGTACTCTCCATAGAAGTTAAAATGAGCAGAGTGACAATATGCAGCCTTGATATACTCTTTTCCCAATTTTGAACCACTGTTCCATGTAAGTTTCTTTATCCATGCTCTCAGTTTTTGTCTGTCAGTGTATCATTTGGCCTGAAGTGAGTCTTTTGTAGGCCGCATATTTCAGGTTCTTGTGTTATTATCCAATCTGTCATTCTCAGTCTTTTGATTAAGCATTTAGTCTATTGACATCTTTCTGTAATGGCCACTTGTTTTGGTTCTATCACCACATGATGCTTCATGTTCCTCTTGTATTTTCTTTGCCTCTGCCCTTAAATCAACCACTTTTTCAAGGAACACTGCTTGGTTCCTTTTATAGGAGAATGAATTTTAGGAATCAAGAGAACTAGACTGTAGATGTGCTCATTANTTTTGAACCACTGTTCCATGTAAGTTTCTTTATCCATGCTCTCAGTTTTTGTCTGTCAGTGTATCATTTGGCCTGAAGTGAGTCTTTTGTAGGCCGCATATTTCAGGTTCTTGTGTTATTATCCAATCTGTCATTCTCAGTCTTTTGATTAAGCATTTAGTCTATTGACATCTTTCTGTAATGGCCACTTGTTTTGGTTCTATCACCACATGATGCTTCATGTTCCTCTTGTATTTTCTTTGCCTCTGCCCTTAAATCAACCACTTTTTCAAGGAACACTGCTTGGTTCCTTTTATAGGAGAATGAATTTTAGGAATCAAGAGAACTAGACTGTAGATGTGCTCATTGCTATAGCACTGTTATTGCTCTTAGATATTATGGTGAAAAGATCTAGAAAATATATATATACTAGCTCATACATAACATATGCATCTGTATTTATATATCCATTTTTTGTTTGTTTTGTTTTAAACTATGAGTTCTTGGGGCTTCCCTCATAGCTGAGTCAATAAAGAGTCTGCCTGCAATGCAGGAGACCTGGGTTTGATTCCTGGCTCAGGAAGATCCCCTGGAGAAGGAAATGGCAACCCACTCCAATATTCTTGCCCGGAGAATCCCATGGACAAAGGAGCCTGGCAGGCTACAGTCTATATGAGGTCACAAGAATCGGATAGGACTAAGCAACTAAGCACACAGCACATGAGTTCTTACTGATATATCTATCAGATCCCAACCTAGCACCTGCAGGGTTCATTCTCGCCTTCTACTTTTCCTAATATGTAACTTTTTTCTCTGTTGGTGAGAAATGTGGCTCACATAATCAGTAATATAGTTACATATTTGTTATACTTGTATTATGTTTTCAGAATTGCTATCCCTATGTCTTTTAGAGGGCTTCCCAGGTGACTCAGTGGTAATAAATCTGTCTGTCATTGCAAGAGATGCAGGTTTGATCCCTGGGTTAGGAACATCCCTTGGAGAAGTAAATGGCAACCCATTCTAGTATTCTTGCCTGGGAAATCCCATGGACAGAGGAGCCTGGTGGGCTACAGTCTATGGAGTTGCAAAAGAATTAAACACAAATTAGTGACTAAACAATAGCAACCACCGCTTTAAGAAACAAATGTATCAAATAAGTACAGTGTTTGTGTAGGGTCCTTTTAGTGTCTAAGCTTACAGTTTACAATAAAAATACTGTTTTCCAAAGTAACTTAAATCAGCTCTTTCCCACCCTCTTCAGTATGGTTATACAGTTCATTTGTAATGACTTGTGATGTTTGTTTTTTCAGACACTTAAAATATATGTATGCTTGTATATCTTTTTAGATCTTTGCTTATTTTTTGTTGGGGTGTTTATTTATTGTTAGGTTGTGAGAGGTCTTAATGTGTACTCTGGATACAAGTATTTTATCAGATACAACATTTGCAAAAATTTCTCGCTGTCTATGCCTTAACTTTTCATTTCTGTCTTTATTTTTTATTGAAATATAGTTGCTTTACAATGTGTGTTATTTTTTGCTGTACCACAAAGTGANATACAAGTATTTTATCAGATACAACATTTGCAAAAATTTCTCGCTGTCTATGCCTTAACTTTTCATTTCTGTCTTTATTTTTTATTGAAATATAGTTGCTTTACAATGTGTGTTATTTTTTGCTGTAACACAAAGTGAATCAGTTACATGTATACATACATCTTGTCTTTTTTAGATTTCCTTCTCATTTTGGTCCCCACAGAGCACTGAGTAGAGTTCTCTATGCTATGCAGTAGTTTCTCATTAGTTATCTGTTTTATACATAGTCATTATATATGTCAATCCCAATCTTCCAGTTCATCCCACCTCCTTCCCTGCTTAATATTTATGTTTGTTTTCTACATCTATGTCTCTATGCTTGCAAATATGTTAATCTGTAC
The DNA here is from genome assembly GCA_006410875.1 of Neotragus pygmaeus. Taxonomy (NCBI): domain Eukaryota; kingdom Metazoa; phylum Chordata; class Mammalia; order Artiodactyla; family Bovidae; genus Neotragus; species Neotragus pygmaeus. The sequence continues at coordinate 210,848 of SJYV01030163.1, forward strand.
CATTTTTCTAGATTCCACATAAAAGCAATATTATGTGATATTTTTCTCTCTGACTTACTTCACTCTATGACAGTCTCTAGGTCTACCCACATCTCTGCAAATGGCACTATTTTGTTCCTTTTTATGACTGAGTATTATTCCATTATAGATATATACCACATCTTTATCCATTCCTCTGTTGATGGATATTTAGTTTGCTTCCATGTTCTGGCTATTGTAAATAGCACTGCAATGAACTTTGGGGTGCATCTATCTTTTTTAAATTTATGTGTAATTGGAGGAAAATTGCTTTACAATGTTGTGTTGGTTTATGACATATGTCAACATGAATCAGCCATATGTATAAGTATGTCCCCTCCCTTTTGATCCTCTCTCCCATCTCCCACCCTATCCCACCTCTCTAGGTTGTCACAGAACATGGGTTGCATGTATCTTTTTGAAATATGATTTTTCTACAGGTATATATACTCAGGTGTGAGATTACTGGATCATAGGGTAGTTCTATTTTTAGTTCCTTGAGAAACTTCTATACTATTCTCCATAGTGGCTGTATCCATTTACATTCCACCCAAACAGTAGGAGGGTTTCCTTTTCTCCACATCCTCTCCAGCATTTATCATTTGTAGATATTTTTGATGATGGCCATGTGACTGCTGTGAGGTGATACCTCATTGTAGTTTCAATTTGTGTTTATCTAATAATTAGTGATGTTGAGCATTTTCTCATGTGTTTATTAGCCATTTGTATGTCTTCTTTGAAGAAATGTCCATTTCCACTCATTTTTTGATTGGAGTGTTGGAATTTTTTTATATTGAGCTACATGAATTGTTCGTATGCTTTGGTGGTTAATCCCTTGTCAGTTGCTTCATTTGCAAATATCTTCTTCCAATCTGTGGGTTGTGTTTTCATTTTGTTTATTAAATGTAAGGCCGCACACTAATAAAACTCTTAGAGGAAAATATAGGCAGAACATTCTTTGAGATAAATCGCAGCAAGATCTTTTTTGATACACCTCCTAGAGTAATGAAAATAAGAACACGCAAATGGGATCTAATTAAACTTAAAAGCTTTTGCACAGCAAAGGAAACCATAAATAAAGCAAAAAGACAACTATCTTTTCATTGATTCTCACAGAGCTAAATTTATTAACTTTGATAAAATACAGTTGGTCAATTTTTTTAAGAATTCTGCTTTTGGTTTTGTCTCTTAAAAATTCTTTGCTTAAGGTCACACAGATTTTCCCTGTATTTTCTCCTAGAAGATTTATAGATTTGTGTTTTATATTTAGATATGTCATTTATTTTGAGCTGACTTTTGGATAGTGTATGCAGTGTACATTGAAGGGTTTTTTTTTTTTTTTTGGCCTTAGACATCCAGTTTGTTCAACTTGATTATGAACTCAAAGAGAGTAGAGATAATGTCTTCTAATTTTTGTATCCTCATAATGATATAATGCTCTTCACACAGCAGATACACTTTAAATATTTATTAACTTAATGATTTCTTCTGATTTTTTTATCATACCTTGACCCACCACCTAGTACCTATGAGTGATTATTTGTTTCTATAATATTAATTCTAAATTTGTGTACCTGCCTTTAAATTATATTTGTCAGTATAGAATACTAGATAGCCCTCACAGTAAATCTGCCTCAGTTTTCAGTAGTTCTAAGTGTCCTTGATTATTTTAAAGCGTTGTTTTCAATGGAATTTCTGAATGTACTAAACTTTGAATCATGTATTTTAGCCAAAATTATTCCTCTTTGCCAAGATCCCCGCCTAACTATGTATACTGAGTCAGCTTTAATTATGGATTTACCTAATAAGAAGAAAAATGTAAGAGACTACCAAACCAGATGGCCAGATTGTCAGGTCCTTTTTGAAATGGATCCTGCCTACCAAGATAAAGTAAGTTTAAAAATAGTTTATCTTAAGGAAGGAATATTTGGCTTAAGGAACAGAAATGCACTGAAATTTTTAGATGAAAGGGATTTATTGAAAAAGTAGAGTATCATAGTTAATGGCAATTGGAAAATCACTCCCAGCTTATCTCCCTATTTGTCTTCCTCGTGATCTTTCCTCTTTGCTTGCCTCTATATATATTTTCAAACCTCCACTATGAAAAACATCTTTATAAATCTTTTATAGCTCCCTCATAATATTGGCTTGCTAATGATGACCCTGACTTTTCCCATTACTATCTAATGTGGCATTTTTTTGCTCAAATTCACAAAACAACCAACTTGCCTAGCTTGGGTCAAGATTCTGTCCTATCCAAAAGGCTATGTTTTAAGAATTGGGTAAGGTCCCATAATATTTAGAACTCATCTTTTCTAGGGCTATGTATGAAGCATATACACTAAAACAAGGTGACAAGCAAAGGAATAAATGACTGATGTCTCTACTACATGGCTCAAAATAACATGCTAATTATAAAGTTAAATAGCCTACCGAAGCTTTACATAAAGCGAAATATAAAAAGCTATCTAAATTTCTTAAAGTCTTAAGTTTCCTACATATTTAGATACTTAACAGACATTCTTAACAAAATGAACTTCACATAAAACCATTTTAAATGTTTTAAAATGCCATTAGATTATTAGACCATCCTATTATCATTTTAAAAACAAAATCCTGATTAACTTTTAAACATTTTTACTTATANGTCGTCTATGGGGTTGCACAGAGTCAGACACGACTGAAGCAACTTAGCAGCTGAACTTCACGTAAAACCATTTTAAATGTTTTAAAATGCCATTAGATTATTAGACCATCCTATTATCATTTTAAAAACAAAATCCTGATTAACTTTTAAACATTTTTACTTATAGATTGCAACTTTCCTGACTATTATTGGAAGTTCAATGGGCCAAGTTAGTATTTACAGCTGCCAGTTTAGGAAATATTGTACTATGGTAGAGAAGGCCAAAATCATAGGTACCAAAATATCATCTATGGAAGAATTAACTTCAACACAGTTTAAAAGTGTACTGTCTAAATTCAGAAACTACCTTCGACAAATTGTTAATATGACCATTGAGAAGCGCATTGGTATTTTCAATGTTATGAGTTTTGATTATCAGTTACAATGCTTACCGTATGTTGAGAACATCATAGATATGAGCCAAAATCTCTTGAGATCTGTAATTGAAAGAAAGAATGCAAATCTATTGGAGGTAAGTATTTTGCAAATTCTTATTGCATGAGAATCAAGTTTTAAAATTTGTAACAGTTTATTGAGATAACATCAGTTTATAATATTACATAAGTTTCATGTGTACCTCATTGTATTTCAATCCTTTTCTTCCTATCCTATCCAATACTTGTTATTTCTACCTTTTTTTCATAATAGCCATTCTGACAGGTGTGAGATAATATCATTGTGGCTTTGATTTGCATTTCTGTAATAAATTAGTGATGTTGAACATCTTTTCATGTGTCTTTTTATGTGTCTATTGGCCATTTGCATGCCTTCAGTGGAAAAAAGTCTATTCAGTTCTTCTGCCCATTTTTTAAATTAAGCTGTTTGTTTTTCTGAGTTCTTTATATATTTTGGATCTTCACACCTTATCAGATATAAGATTTACAAATATCTTCTCCCATTTGGTAAGTTGGCTTTTTTTTTTTTTTTATCATGGTTTCCTTTCCTGTGCAGAAGCTTTTTAGTTTTATGTAATCCCATTTGTTCATATTTGATTTTGTTTTCTTTGCCTGAGGAGAAAAATATTAAGAGAAATGTCAAAGAGTTTACTGCCTATGTTTCCTTCTAGGATTTTTAAGTTTCAGGTCTTACATTCAAGTTTTTAATCCATTTTGAGTTGATTTTTCTGTGTGGTTTAAGGTAGTGGTCCAGCTTTACTCTTTCACATATGACTGGTCAATTTTCCCCAAACTTATCAAATAGACTTTTCATTTTTAATTGTATGTTCCTTGCTCCTTTATTATAAATTAATTATCCATATATATGTGGGTTTATTTCTGGGCNCTTTGGCCACCTGATGTGAAGAACTGACTCATTTGAAAAGACCCTAATGCTGGGAACAATTGAAGGCAGGAAGAGAAGGGGATAACAGAGGATGAGATGGCTGGATGGCATCACTGACTCAATGAACATGAGTTTGAGTAAACTCCAGGAGTTGGTTATGGACTGGGAGGCCTGGCATGCTGCAGTCCATGGGGTCACAAAGAGTCAGACATGACTGAACAATTGAACTGAACTGACTGAGTAAACATGCTGTCAAAACAAAATGAGATCGTATACACAAAGAACATATAAATGCTCCAAAAAATGGGAGCAATTATTATGCACCATTCGCATTTCAGTCATAACCTTGTTGCTACTACTATATTTACTTCACAGAACAAATTTATTCATAACAGTACTTATTTATGCCTCATGTGCATGCATGCTTAGTTGCTTAGTCGTGTCTGATTTTTGCAACCCCATGATCTGTAGCTTACCTGGCTCTTCTGTCCATAAGAATACTGGACACAAGAATACCACACAAGAATACTAGGGTGGACTGCCATTCCCTTCTCTAGAGGATCTTCCTGACCCAGGTATCAAACCTGGGTCTCCTGCATCTCCAGCAGACTCTTAACCATCTGAGCCACCAGAGAAACAGTCTTTATGTCTTAGTAGCATTTATTTTATGTGCAAGTTACATTCAAGTTCCTTCTGTTAACAATAGAAAGGATTTGATCTTGTTAATGCTCTGGTATTTAAGCAATACTTAGAATAATGTCTAGATGATGTCTTTTTTTGAAATTATAATTATGTAAGTTAGTGAGAAATATTGAGTAACTACTTTTCTAAAATAATGAAAAATCACTATATAATTGTAATTGATTTGTCAATGATTTCAGGTTATAGAGTCATCCTTGCAGAAGCTGGAATATACTCCCACTGAAATAGAAGAATTTTTAGAATATTTTACTTTTTTGGATGCAATTTCTTCAAAAATATCTAAGTTAGAAAAAGAGTATACAATAGTTGCTCAGCTGTATTCTGTTGTAAGGTATTACCAGATCCATGTTTCAGAAGAGCAAATTGCCATTTATAAAATCCTTCTTATCAAGTTTGGTCAACTAAAAACTTCTGTGAAGTTAAGTGAAACAAAGAAAGATGCTGCTATTTCTAAATTCAGAGACAATTTGGAATCATACATCACTGGTCTACGTATTGAAGTTAGAAATTTAAAGGCCAAAGTAAGTTTTTGTTTCTCATTTTGTAAGCCTGGCATATAGGTATTTCCTTTCTGTGGAATCTTAAGTAAATAATTTAGTCCAAGTATTCTTAACCTGGAATCCACAGACATAATTTTGAGTTGTGAATTTGAATGAGAAGTGAAATTATGTGTCTATTCTCACTAACCTCTAACTGAAGTTTAGCATTTTCTCCAACTTTGACTTAATGTAGACAAGCAACAGTAAACTGGTGATTTTTTTCCATAGGCTTCAACAGACTGCTAAAGTTGGCCCATGACATAAAAAGAGCTAAAATAACCCTGGATTCTTTTTGGGTCTTAGTCTAGGCCAAAAGATAATAAATCCAGCTTCACTCACTTATGAGGAGCAAACTATACAATAAACACCTAACATTTATTGAGCTTTAACTAAGTGTCAGTAACCATGCTAGGTGCTTTATCCTTTTTCTGCATGAAAACAAATAAACAAACACCTGAGTTTTACACCTGTGGTGGATTCATGTCGATGTATGGCAATACAATATTGTAAAGTAGAATAAAGTAAAAAATAAAATAAAATAAAAAGAGAAAAAAAATAATAAAGAGGTTAACTAGCTTACTTAAGATCACGCAGTGAGGGCCAGGGCTCCAGAATCCCTGATTCTTTCCACTCCCCTCTATCCCCACCACCATTACAAGTTACTATTATCATATTTATTCAGTATATTTTGGTACTTAATATGTATTAGGCACAATGTTATGCATTACAATTAGTTACTTTAAAAATTTTCTCCATCTATGCAGAATTTATACCGTCTTCACACAAATATAATAAAGGTGAAAAAATAGGCATATGAGAGTACTTTAAAGCATTCAATTGCAATCATTAAAATATTACTAGAAATTTCATATGCATGTGTACCAAGGTTTCTAGCTCACCCTATTTATATGTCAAATGTACTAGTTGGACGCTGAGATGGAATATCTGTATTACAGTAAGTTCATTGGAAAGTGCTTCTGGCAACAATGTGAGGGCTTGAGGTAATCAAGGTTGGATAGAAGGAAAAACTGAACTTTAGTGTCATTGCCATGTAGGTTTCATAGGATCCTGTGTTCTATGCTTAGTTGCTCATTTGTGTCTGACTCTTTGCAACCCTGTGGACTGTAGCCCACCAGGCTCCTCTGTCTGTGGGGATTCTCCAGGCAAGAATACTGGAGTGGGTTGGCATGCCCTCCTCCAGGGGATCATCCCAGCCCAGGGATTGAACTCAGGTCTCCTGCATTGCAGGCAGATGCTTTACCATCTGAGCAACCAGGGAAATCTCTAAATTGGAATGACTTTGCAGAGTTATCCTGGATGAAGACAAAAGAGCTGGTTCTTTACATGTCCATGATGGAGCTATAGAGCAGGTGTAATCTTGTGTGACTTTTTGGTCAAGGGCAACCCCTGGAGAGGGTCTCAACTAGAGTAAGCATCTATCTTTAAGTTCACTGATTCTTTCTTCTATCACTTGCATGCTATTATTGAATCAAATCCAATGAATGTCTACTTTTGTTTATTGTGTTTCTCAGTTCTAAAATTTTCATTTGATTTTTCTTTATATCTTTAAATTTTTTTCTTTGCTAAGACTTTTTATTTTCCCAATTGCTTCAAGAATATACATTATTTCTGTGCATCATTGTTATAAAGCCTGCTTTATATTCTTTGTCAGATAATTCTAACATCTGTGTCATTTAGACATTGGTGTCTGTTGATTATTTTTTCCCATGTGAGTTGAGGTTTTCCTGATTTTTTTGTATATGGAGTAATATTGGATCAAATATTATGCTCTAACGTTCTGTGTCATACCTCAATGTCATGTTGGTATTTTTGTTTTAGAAAACTGTTGACCTAGTCAGATTCAGGTCCCAAGTTCCAACCCACTTTCTTTGGGCTGTGGGTTTCTTTCCATTGTTATTTCCATTATCAATGCCTCTAAGGTGCTGTTCAGACCATGTGTGTGGCATCCAGTGCTCAGTATTATTCTGGTGAGTGGTATGTTAGTTTAATCTCAGAGTCTTTGATGTGCTGAATAGGATCAGATCTATATGTGTGCAGCTCAGTTGAGCCCAGGAGTTCATTAACAACTTTATGTAGTTACTTTTCCAGAGGTCCTTTTCGTTTATGATCTTCTCCATATGTTCCAGATTCTTTCCACTCTTTTTTTCAGTCCTCTGGTTAGAAAACTGGGACTTGTTACTGTACTCTGTCAACTTCCATAACTGCACCCACATCTGGGGCAAAGTAGTAGAACACAGAGAGAAAAAAATCAACAGGGTTGACCCTCCTTAGAACCACAGATTACCAAGACAGAAAGTAAAGTTCTCTTCTCTCAGAGTTTCAGCTCTTGAGGCTTCCATTGCCACCACCTTAAAACTGTTTGAGGACTGAGTTTTGAGAAACAAGAAAAAGAGAGACAAAGAGAGGATGTCCATACTCTGAGTATTAGGAGCTGTCAAAGAAAACCCAGAGTTGAACAGTAGTCAAAGTGGTAAAAAACAGCTTTTTATTCAGTATGATTGCAATAGAGGAAATGATCTGTTGTCTAGGATGAGCAGACATTGAGGGTGGGAATTCTGGTTAAACTGACTTAGCAGGGTTCTTAATAAAACTTAATTTTATAAGGAAGTGCGCATATGAGCCGAAAAGTTAGAACCTACTTAGTAGTGAGTCAGAAAGAAAAGAAAGTGAAATCGCTCAGTCATGTCCGACTCTTTGTGACCCCATGGAGCCTACCAGGCCCCTCTGTCCATGGGATTTTCCAGGCAATAGTACTGGGAGGTGGGGGAGAGTTGCCATTTCCTTCTCCAAGGGATCTTCCCGACCCAGAGATCGAACCCAGGTCTCCCACATTGTAGACAGAAGCTTTACCATCTGAGCCACCAGGGAGCCTAACTAAAGTTTGGTCAAGCAAAGAATCTTTGTCAGAACCTTTCTTGCTCCTCAAGTCAGAACTGGTAAGTTCTCCTGGAGCTCTCACTGTTGTTGCCTCCTGAAAATTCCTCCCAGGTTTCTAATACATTGAGCTTAGGTCAGGGAGAAAATGGTAAACTCATTGCTAATTTGGTGGCGTTTCAAGTTACCATCTTCTTCCCCAATCTGCTTTCTACAATTTATTTTCAGGTTCCTCACCTCACTGCTCCCTCCATGTGTTCTGTCCAGGGTTTATAGATGTATTCATTGGAAAAAAACAGGGTGGGCCTATTTAGTCCATCTTCTGATGGATGAAATTACAGAAACTTTTAGATTATTTTATTGGTATATTTAGTGACTGATATCATTCTGTGAAGATCTCAATTAAAATACTGCTGATAGAGTTGACAAAACTTTACCTCCATCTGAGCAACTAAGATTATTTCTCCAAGTATTCCCTTCCCCCCAAAGATAGTTCATATACAAACATAAATAGATATTAATGAATGGAAAATTGCAGAAAAAGCCTAAAGAAAATTTTATTATAATCCATTATATAAGTATCACTGATATAGGTTATTCTAAGCCCTATCCATCATCGCAGATACTGTTTATCAATTGCTTAAGCTTTTGTGTTATGATTGCTATCTGTACTTGTTGGATGACCACACTACACATAACACGGTGTTACATGCAGTTCCATGGGTTTGATTTTTTTTAAAGAATGAGGTGATAGGATCCAAATTCATTACTTCTTCCAAGAGCTTTTGCATATGATTGTCCTAGGTTCTAACAGGTATACAAAAATAAATCAGTACAGTTATCCTTAATCTTCAGAATTTTATAATATAGTAAGAAATCAGAACAAAATTTTACTTATATCCCTCTTTGGAGGTTATTGTTGCAAATGTCCACAATTTTCTGTGCAGTGGGAAAACTAATGTAAGATAACATGTGATAAACATCATTCAAGTAATACCAAGTTCAGCATTATCAGAAAAAGAAAGTAAGTTTTGGAGTGCAGGCTATCATAAGGCCCTACCCTGGAACTGCCACTTACCATTAGATGATGGGAACCTCTGAACTTGCTTGAAAAATCATGGAAAATATAAATTATCTCTCAAATTTCTTGTATGGACTTAGTAAATAAGATCCTCAATGTTACTTATCACAGGACCTGACATACAGAAGGTATACAAATTTTAGGTATTATTGTAATAAAAAAATTAAAATTAAACATAATCATAAATAAGTATAAATTAAGGGCAATCTTTTCAGATAATGATTGCAAATAATGCTTGTTGACACTTAGGTGGCATATTAAAATGCTGTCAATAAAACATGTTTAAGTTTAGAACATTATACCCTCCTAAAAATGTCTTATTATTTTTTTAGATAAGAAATTCTGTGTTGTTATGTGCTAGTACTCCAGTGTCAACAGCAATGGAAATGATCCAGACTCTTTCAGAGGAAGCTGCAAGTTTAGCTGTCAAAGCTAAAACATATTCAAACTATCAGGATTGTTTCGATGATTCCCCGTCTCATATGCATTTTCTTAATACGGAAGAGATTACACAAATTGTACTTTCAGAGATCGCTGACATTGACTATGACTTAACCTTAAGGAAAATATTATGGGATGCAGAAGAGGAATGGGGAACACTCTTTTGTGAATGGAGGAACAGCACCCTTGACAGTATTGATACAGAGTCAGTATATAGAAATGTTTCAAAATGGATGCAAATAATCTTTGTACTAGAAAAAGGTAAGGTGTCTTTCTCAAGTTTTTCTACTTAAGATTACACAAAAATGGCTACTAGGCCAGCAAGATCATTGTCCTTGGCTTTCTTACTTTACCTGTTCTAAAGACTGACCGTTAATGACTGAAAAGACAGTACAAGAGTATAGGTAGGAATCACTTCCTGAAGCAAGAAAGAAATTAAAACTTTGGAAAAAATGTTTTTAATTAACTAGTAACAATTTTATATCTGTTAAAAATCAATTCCCTAGGTAGAACCCCAAATGCTTCCGCCTGATTCTGGCTCTTAGAACCACACATGTTTTGATGTTAAGGACCCACCTTCAAACCCTCACTGTGTATGCAGATAGTATATTTTGGGCAATGTGGGAAACAGCCAGAGTCATTTTGATAGGTTTTCCTTCTGCTAATCATCAAATTTGAAATCTTGCCAACACAGAGATGCTGTTCCTCTGCAAGCAATTCTGTAAAATCAAATCCTTTCCAAATAGCTTTATTCCACTTGGTAAAATAATGCTTTTGGTTTTTTTTGTTTGTTTGTTTGTTTTTTCACTAGAAATAATATTATTTATTTTTGGTCAGATAATATATCAAGAAACATTACAACTTTATGATGACTGGCAAATATAGCATCCTATTTTAGAAATGCAATATCATATTTCTATACATAGGTTAATATCTAAATATGAACTGATTCTTGTTCAAGGGGTTATCATTTAGCTATACCTTAAGCTATAATTTTTTCTATAGTTTTTTTTAGTTTTATAGTTTTTTTTTTTTCCTTTCAAGGAAAACACCTTAATTTTTTTGTTTTTAAATTATATAAGAAATATGACTCTCACAGAAACTGTAGAAAAGAAAAAAATTGGGGACAAATCACCCAGAGTGTTAAAGCAACACAACACTCATTTTGTGCATTCTCTTTCAATATTGTGTCATATATCTGTTTCAGAGAGCAACATATAAAGTAACAAGTAGATAAAACTTTCTTTTATCCATAGTTTCCCAGATTAAATTTTGTTCACCACAGTATAGACTTGCAAAATATTTATTCTCATCTTTTTATCTGATCAAGTCTTGAAATCTGGGAAATACACTTTGTTATTCAACATAGCTTTACAAAATAAGCCTCATCTGTATCAATTGGATAGTCAAGAATATGTGTATAGTTTTCAATTCTCTCAAGTGATCTACTTTGGCTATATCTCTGTCTCCTCCCTCTTTTATAAACTGAGTAAAAGTTTATAAGGGTTGAACCTTCAGCTGCACAGGTTTTGAGTCCTGCACTCTGTGTGTGTGCTGTGCTTAGTCACTTAGTCATGTCCGACTCTTTGCAACCCTGTGGACTGTAGCCCACCAGACTCCTCTGTCCATAGGGATTCTCCAGGCAAGAATACTGGAGTGGACTACCATGCCCTCCTCCAGGGGATCTTCCCAGCCCAGGAATCTGTATTGTGGTGTGGTGTGTTGTTAATGCTAGAGGAAAGGTCAGTTCTGGTCTATGGCAAAGTTTTTACCTTCATTTTATATATTTCAATGTAAAGATATATTCTTTATGAAATGATAGTGATTGGTTTTTTCCCTTAATGTTCTTCTTTTTTTTTTTTAGTAATAGGATGTAATTTTATTTTATTTTTTATATTTTTAAATTTATTATTATTTTTTTTTACTTTATTTTACTTTACAATACTCTATTGGCTTTGCCATACATCGACGTGTTCTTTTAATGAGCAGAATTGAAAAGCCCCAAAACCAAAATAGTCTTTTGAATTATTTGTGTGTATCTCTCTGTCTGTATGTCTAACTTGTCAGGGAAAATCTGGGAAACCCTGTGGTAACTAACTATCCCTAGTATCAAAATTTTGCAAAATAACTTGTTCTGATAGTTTGGGGTTTTAATCACTAGTCCTGATCAACTGTTTCCCTTTATTTTAATTCATGCTTGATTCTTATGGGAGAGTGATGTTAATAAGCCTCATTATTTTAGTACAGAATAATAACTGATAAACCAGTATTACATTAAATAGCAAATTTGTTTTCTGGCTTAGAAAATGTGGACTGTATGATAAAGCTGCTGACCCATTGCTTCTTATAGGTCTACCTAAAAATGACATGGTGACACATCTTAAGCAATCAGTGATAGATTTTAAACAAGAGCTGCCAATCATCACAGCACTAGGAAACCCCTGTCTCAAGCCAAGGCACTGGGAGGCTCTCCAGGAGATTATTGGAAAGTCAGTGTCTCTTGATAAAAACTGTACAGTAGAGAATCTTCTAGCACTCAAGGTAAATTAAAATAGTTTGAAATAAAGTTGGCATAGCAGAAGGCCTAAATTTAAGTAGGCAAGTAAATCTACAAGGAGTAGGAATTAGAAAAATAAGACGTTTATGGAATGTTAGGAAAAGTAGGAGTATAATGTATTAGTAGATGATAGGTGATGCTTCGATGGTGGTAGTTTAGTACAGATTAATAACTGATAAAACTAGTATTACATTGAATAGTAAATTTGCTTTTTGGTTTAAAAAATATGATGTACATATTATAAGCGTAAGCCATTCATCATGCCATTACTACTAGATGTTTCGAAAACAGTAATACTAGTTTTCATGCATAACAAATGAAATTAAATTAGTGATTTTATTTAACAGTGATACTTCTCACGGAGAGTCAATTTTATAGGAATACAATCAAAACTACAGTATTTATATAAAATGAAGATATATTAAGAGCATGTTAGGGTGGCCCTACAAATAAGTTGATATTCTATCTAAAATACACAATTAGCAGCTATTTGATTTACCTGTAGGTTTTGTTATAAAAATAAAATTTTACTATTATTTTCATGGTTAAAATTTTTCTATTTTCATGTGTAGTTTACAATAAGCTTCATTTATATTTCAAGTTACACAGTTGACAATGTCTAGTATAACCAAAATCGTATTTTATGCCTATAACTTTCTACTAAATGATTTGCTATAATGAGGGAATTGAGAAAAGTTTTTAATTAGACAATAATTTTTTAAGTGAACTTTATTTTAAAAATTAATTTATATCTCTAGCCCTAAATTCAGCTGCCCTCCTGAACTCATAGATCCACCTCCACTTATATGTCTAAAAAATATCTCAAAGTTAACATGTCAAAAATGCACTTCTCTTTCTCCATCTCCAAAATTCCACTCTTCCTTTATCCTCCCCATCTTAGTTAATGGTACCTCCACTTTTTTTCTAGTTCAGTTCACTTCAGTCGCTCAGTGGTGTCCAACTCTTTGCAACCCCATGAATCGCAGCACGCCAGGCCTCCCTATCTATCACCATCTCTCGGAGTTCACTCACTCACGTCCATCGAGTCTGTGATGCCATCCAGCCATCTAATCCTCTGTCGTCCCCTCTTCCTCCTGCTCCCCTGGCCAAAGTATTGGAGTTTCAGCTTTAGCATCATTCCTTCTAAAGAACACCCAGGGCTGATCTCCTTTAGAATGGACTGGTTGGATCTCCTTGCAGACCAAGGGACTCTCAAGAGTCTTCTCCAACACCACACTTCAAAAGCATCAATTCTTTGGTGCTCAGCTTTCCCCACAGTCCAACTCTCACATCCTTACATGACTACTGGAAAAATCATAGCCTTGACTAGACAGACCTTTGTTGGCAAAGTAATGTCTCTGCTTTTCAATATGCTATCTAGGTTGGTCATAACTTTTCTTCCAAGGAGTAAGCATCTTTTAATTTCATGGCTGCAGTCACCATCTGATGAAATAATCTTTGAATCCTCTCTTGCTCTCTTTCCTCATCCCATCTAAATGTTGCATCCTTCCCTGGATCATTATCAGAGTATCCCAACTGAACTATGGTCCAAGAGTGAATTCATCAAAATATCTAGATAGTTTCAGACAATTTAATCAGTGCCCATGAGCATTCCAAAAATCTGGCACAATTTCAACAGTCAGTTCACTTGTTCAGTTGTGTCCGACTCTTTGCAACCCCATGAATCACAGCACGCCAGGCCTCCCTGTCCATCACCAACTCTTGGAGTTCACCCAAACTCATGTCCATCTAGTTGGTGATGCCATCCAGCCATCTCATCCTCCATTGTCCCCTTCTCCTGCCCCCAATCCCTTGCAGCATCAGGCTCTTTTCCAGTGAGTCAGCTCTTCACATCAGGTGGCCCAAATATTGGAGTTTCAGCTTCAACATCAGTCTCTCCGATGAATATTCAAGACTGATATCCTTTAGGATGGACTGGTTGGATCTCCTTGCAGTCCAAGGGACTCTCAAAAGTCTTCTCCAACACCACAGTTCAAAAGCATCAATTCTTCAGTGCTCAGCTTTCTTCACAGTCCAACTCTCACATCCATACATGACTACTGTAGATAAATGGAGATATTAAATAGGATGACATATGGGAACAGCAGTAGAATCTTCTTTCAGGGATAAAAACAACAACAGCAGCTAGTTAATTCCAAGATACAGAGAAGAGCAGCTCTCCAAGTATCTATGTTCTGGTGATTGAATCTGGAGATATTACATCAAGATTTTCTCCAATGGAAATTGGCAGTCAGTGCACATGGAAAGGTCTGTAAATACTTCATTAAAGTATTTTGAGAGACATTTATCTTCATGGAGCTATATCAAAGTGAAGCCATGGAAAGCTGTGCCCACTAGAGTTATGTTCTCTCAGACTATTATATCCCAAGAATTATCATAGAAAGTAAAAACTTGTCACAAAATAATTAAGCAATTGGCATTAGTGCAGAGAAAAGAAAGCTGAAAGAAATAATGCTATCTGCAGATCTACAGAAGGTGCTGTTAACTTTTTTACACTGACTAGAATCAGAAGAAATAAATACTGAGTCAGAAATTTTCACAGAGCAAGAAGAATGTGAAATAGAATGATTAAAAACTGAAAAGGACCGCTTCATGAAAGTTAGACCGTGAAGTCTCTGGTTAGGATATAAACCTAATTGGTCAGATTTTTAACACATTCATTTAAATCTTTCATTTTAAATGTATCAGGAATTATTTGCTGCATTGGATATTAAAATTTGTTTGTTTTAGATGTTTCAATATGAAAATGAAATAAATGAGATATCAACCTCAGCAACTAATGAAGCTGCTCTTGAGAAAATGCTGTATAAGATTATTGATCTTTGGAACACTACTCCTTTACATTTAGTTCATCATCACACCGAAGCTTACTCTATCCTAATAATTTCATCTATAGATGATATATTAGTTCAGCTGGAGGAGTCTCAAATCATACTTGCCTCAGTTAAAGGATCTTCCTACCTCGGGCCCATTAAGGTAAATATTACAGCAGAGGGAAATGTCTTAGCTGTCTGTAGTTTTATCACTTCAGTTTTTGCATCGTGTAGGCTTTTGAATGTATAAATTATTCATGTTCTTGTATAGAAGAGAGATTGAATATTTAGCATTTAAAATATTAAATATAACTTTTTATGGAAGCACTAATTTTTCATCAGGAAACGTCAGAAACTTTAATTTGAGCAGACAAGGTAAATTTACATCAAATTAAAAACATGACCATTTAAACCATGGTTTTGGCCAGCCTCAGCACTGCTGCTAGATACATTCACAGTTCTGATAGTCCTCATGCCAAAACTGTTGCCTTGAGATTCTTTTTGCTGAAGTGATATGTTTCGTTTTCATTCTCTGTGCTATTTGTCTTAAAGGTTAATCCCACCTCTATATTTGTGTATCCTTGCAATTATTTTAACTGCTTCTATATCTGTTCTAGTATAATTAGAAACTGAACTATTGAGTCAGGTTGTATTCAGTGTTCCCTCATAGTGTGTGTGCTAAGTCACTTCAGTTGTGTTTGCAACTGTATGGGGATTCTCCAGGCAAGCATACTGGAGTGGGGTACCATTCCCTTCTCCAGGGGATCTTCCTGACAAGGGATTGAACCAGCATCTCTTATGTCTCCTGCATTGGCAGGTGGGTTACCTCTTGCACCACCTGGGAAGCTCCATCATTTTAACAGCTTATATACCTATTCTAGTATAATTAGAAATTGAACTACAAGGTCAGCTTGTATTCAGTGTTCCCTCATAGTCTCTCTCTGAGCAGCCCCACATCCCATAACATAGCTAAGAGTCATTTTAAAACTTTAGGAATCGTAAAAATAGAATAATGTAGAGATATCTAAGAGTGAAATTAGCATGATTGATTACAGATGGATAAAAAACAAGAGAGAGAGAAATAGGTACTCAACAAATGGACTTCACATTATTTGCAAACAAACAGACAGGGCAAGTGTCACTTATTTGGACCTTCAGTTCAGTTCAGTTCAGTTCACTCACTCAGTCGTGTCCGACTCTTTGCGACCCCATGAATTGCAGCACACCAGGCCTTAGAGAACAAAAACTCAGTAAAGTCCAAAAAAGAGGTAAACCAAATAGACTGTTCTCTAACCATATTCAGTAAAATTTAAAAATGAACAGAAAAAGTAGCAAAAAATAGACCAAAACCAGCAGCAAAAAAATCACCCAGAAAAAAAATGGCAATTAAAAAATAGCTATGAAAATCTACAGGAAATGTTAATCAAATTTTTTAAATTAGAAATAAGCAAAAAGAAGAGAATTACAAGTCAAACCTTGTCACAATTGGCTAGAGTTCAATGAAAAGGAATATTCAGAGCACTAAATGTCTTTATTTAAAAGTAAAAATCAATTTAATAAATGATAAATTAAGCATAGTCAAGGAGTTGAAAAGAACAGACACACACATCCACACACACCACTTCCACTTCCAAGCAAGAAGGAGTATGGGGACCAGGCACACCATTTTGCCTGAAATACTCAAATCATAACAGAAAAAATACATCAAACAATGGTTTTAGGAAAATGGACATCAAGCACTGAAGAGTTGGTGAACAAGCAAGTTGAGCCCTATTATTGCCCCATCATTCTGTCATTAGTTTCCACACCTGGATTGACAGAGAGGGGAGGAATCCGTCCAGGGGATGGTAGACTCCCTGGTATTAGGAGATGCTGTTGAAAGACTAAGAAGCAAAAGCAAGATAGAGTTTGCCGAATACAGCATCAGGGAGGACAGAGCTGCAGTGAAAGAGAACTTCAGAGATCTGTGGAAGATCCCCAGTCAGGTTTGCAGCATACCTAATCATATGAATGTAAAGAGGACAGTGGTCACTTGAGAGAATTAAAGGGAACTTTTCACACAGAGCTGGGAACAATACCCATATCCACCAGCTACAATGACAACAACAGCAAAAGCCTTTATAACTCACAAGCATTAGAGCACTTAAAAGGATAATGCCACAATAATGTGTAATAATTAGTCCTAGATTAAATGCAGTTCTTGTCCTCCTCAACAAATCTAAAAACCACACTACAAGTGATAAAGTTGCTTCTAAGTAGCTTAACTCCATCCAGAATAAAGCTCAAAAATAGGAACACAAAAATATTTAGTACCTAATATAGTAAAATTCATAATGTCTGGAATCCAATCAAAGACTATCAGACATTTAAAGAAATAAGAAAGGAGAAATCATAATGAAAAGGAAAATCAACCAGTGGAAACTGATCCAGAACTGACATAGTTATTAATTAGAATTAGAGAGAAAGACATTGAAAGAATTATAACTATATTCCACGTATTAAAAAGCTAAGGAAATAATGGATGATATTTTTTAAAAGACCAAAACAAACTTCTAGAGATAAAATATGTAATATCCAAAGTGAAATAGACACTGGATAAGATTAACAGCCGGAGGAGAAGGAGACAACAGAGGATGAGATGGTTGGATGGCATCACAAATTTAAAAAGTCATTCCACTTCCCCCCAGAATATTGGAAATAAAAGCAAAAATAAACAAATGGGATCTAACTAAAATTAAAAGCTTTTGCACAATGAAGGAAACTATGAACAAGGTGAAAAGACAGCCTTCAGAATGGGAGAAAATAATAGCAAATGAAGCAACTGACAANCCATTAAAAAGAATACCTTT
Source organism: Neotragus pygmaeus (assembly GCA_006410875.1). Lineage (NCBI taxonomy): Eukaryota > Metazoa > Chordata > Mammalia > Artiodactyla > Bovidae > Neotragus > Neotragus pygmaeus. Next base: position 228,731 of record SJYV01030163.1, read on the forward strand.
GAATCAGTTCTAATGAGGTGGATGAAACTGGAGCCTGTTATACAGAGTGAAGTAAACCAGAAAGAAAAACACCAATACAGTATACTAACGCATATATATGGAATTTAGAAAGATGGTAACGATAACCCTGTATGCGAGACAGCAAAAGAGACACAGACGTATATAACAGTCTTTTGGACTCTGTGGGAGAGGGCGAGGGTGGGATGGTTTGGGGGAATGGCATTGAAACTTGTATATTATCATATGTGAAATGAATTGCCAGTCTAGGTTCAATTCATGATACAGGGTGCTCAGGGCTGGTGTACTGGGATGACCCTGTGGGATGGGATGGGGAGGGAGGTGGAAGGAGGGTTTGGGATGGGGAACACATATACACCCATGGCTGATTCATGTTGATGTATGGCAAAAACCACTACAATATTGTAATTAGCCTCCAAATAAATAAATAAAGGACATAGATGTCCTTTACTATGTCTAGCATCATACTTAGTGATGACAGAGTGAACACTTTTCCCGTAAGATCAAGAAGGGTATTGTCTCTCATCACTTCTATTCATCATATGGAGGTTCTAGCCAGTGTATAAGGCATGGAAAAGAAATAAAGAAATAAAAGGCAACCATACTGGAAAATAAGTAAAATATTCTTTATATTCACATGACGTAATTCCCCATGTAAAAAATTCAATAAAATTACCAAAAAAGTAAATGAAGCTCATTTTAGTAGATTTTCAGAATACACGATTAATGCACACAATTGATTGCATTCTGTAGACTAGCAAGGAACAATTGGAGTTTGACATTTTTTTTAAATCAATAAAAAATATGAGATACTTAGCAATAAGTATGAAGATATATGTGTAAGACCTATCCAATGAGAACTACAAAATCCAGTAGAGAGAAAATAAAGACCGGAATAAACAGAAGATATACTATGCTCATGCATACAAAGAGCCAAATGTCAATATTCCTGAAAGATCTAAATATAGTACAATAAAAATCCACATGCTATCCAACTACTGGTAGAAATGAACAAGCTGGTTCTAAAGTTCTTATGGAAATGTACAGGAACTAGAAGAGCTTCAACAATCTTGAAAAATCTTTTCCAACAAAGTTGGAAGAGTAACACTTCCTGAGTTCAAGACATTATAATGCTATAGTAATCAAGAGTTTTATCTTGGTTAAAGGGTAGACAGATAAATGGAACAGAATAGAGTACAGAAATAAGTTCACATATATATGAGTTTTCAACAGGGAGTAAAGATAGTTCTGAGAAGAAACAATAGTCTTTTCAGAAATGGTGCTGGCACATTGGACAGTTAAATGCAAAACAAAGAAATGCTTTAAGCCATATCTTGAGGATATACAAGATTTAACTCAAAAATGGATCATAGGTCTAAAGGCAGAATTTACAACTATGAGATTCTGAGAACACAACATCAGAGAAATATTTTGTGACCTTAAGCTAGAAAGTTTTCTTCAATATGCCACTAAAAGAATGATCAGTAGGAGGAAAAACGATCAGTTGAATTTCATCAAAACTTAAAATTTGTTCTCTTCAAAAGACACCATTAAAGAAAAAAAAATATAAGCTACAGGCTGGGATAATATCTGCAAAGCATATGTTTAATATAAAGGACTTTCAAAATAAAAAAAAGAAATGGGAAAAATATTCAAATGGACACTTCACTAAATAAGACATATGGATAGAAAATGAACACATTAAAAGATGCTTAACTTTTATTTTTCATCAAATGCTAAAATCCCAATGAAATACCACTATAACCTTGTAGAATGATTAAAATTTAAAAGACTGATCATCCCAGGTGGTGATGAGGATATGGAGGAACTGGAACTCTCATACATTACTGGTGTAATGTAAAATAATAAATTTAAATTTTTTTCAAAAGTTAAAAATATATGTACCACGTGATCCAGACATCCACCCCTGGGTATTTATTCAAGAGAAAGGAAAACTTACTCCATACAAAGACTGGCAGCTTTAGTTGTAATAGTGAAAAACTAGAAATAACCAGATGAATAATAAATGTATAGTATCAATATATCAATGAAGTGGAATTACTACTCCACAATAAAAAGAAATGAACTTTTGGTATATACAACAACATGAATGAATCCTAAAATGATTATGCTGAGTGAAAGAAGTCAGACAAAAAACAATAGATACTGTATGATTCCATTTATATAATATTCTGGAAAATCCCAGCTAGTCTATAGTTTCAGAAAGTGGTTTCCATAGGAAATCACTGGTTTCCATAGGAATAGGATTAAGTCAGTTGGGAGGAAGGTATTACAACAGGGTTTAAGAAACCCTTTCAAGGTAATCAATATGTTTATTATCTTGATTTTGGTGATTGTTTCACAGGTATCATATCTGAGAACATCAAATTGTACACTTTAAATATATGTGGCTTATTGTTTTCCATTATACCTTAATAAAGCTGTTGAAATATAGATCCATTTTAAAAGAAAGAAATATAGAGGTTAATCTCAGAAGAGAAACATAAATGAGTTACAAGTGGTTCCTTCTGAGAAGCCACAATTAGGGGATAGACCAGTCTACTGATTTTTCAATATTGTGTTATCAATTGATTTTTAACCATTTTTCTATTATTTAATACTATACTAGCTGGAAAAGGATGTCTTATTCACACAGTAGAATTCCCTGAAGTTAAAATAGTGAAGAAAACTTAAAAATATTGGCATAAAACCTCTCTAAAAGACACTACTAGGTTAAAACATAAAGCAATTTACAAAACAATGTCCATAACATGGTTACATTTATGTAAACTGTTAGCGATATTATATGTACATACACATTTGTACAAAAATGTTTAAAGAAAGGAATGAAAGACTATGCCTACCAAAAATATCCGAATATTGTACAATAAGACAATTGGATGAATAGGACATTTTAACCTCTCCCCAAACTAAATATAATTCAATTTACATTAATGTATGTGACCCTCTAGCCACCTGATGCGAAGAACTGACACATTTGAAAAGACCCTGATGCTGGGAAAGATTGAAGGTGGGAAGAGAAGGGGATGACAGAGGATAAAATGGTTAGATGGCATCACTGACTCAAAGGACATGAGTTTGAGTAAACTCTAGGAGTTGGGGGTCTGACAGGGAGGTCTGCCATTCTGCAGTCCATGGGGTCGCAGAGTCAGACATGACTGAGTGACTGAACTAAACTAAACTGAATGTGACCCTCTATTATAATTAATTTTTTTATGTCAGTGACTGATAGTCATCTTTGATTTGTTTCTATCACATTACTCATAAAGTAATTTTGTGTATTTAGATTTGTATGTATGTGCATTTTTGTTATTGTAGGATCTTGTAGATGAATGGGATCAAAACTTGGCTCTCTTCTCATACACTCTTGAGGAATGGATGAATTGCCAAAGAAATTGGCTTTATCTTGAACCAATCTTTCATTCTACAGAAATACAAAGGTAAAAAAAACTTAAACTATGTCATGTCCAGGTAAAAAAGTGTATAGTAGTAATTTATTTCCTGTAATTTTTGAAAAATAATTTCCTCAGTGAGCAGTCTAAAACTATTCTACCTATACGTATAGAAATATAATCTGCCAAATCATTATTATGTAACCATCTTCTTTTTTTTAAAAGATTTAAAGCATTATCTTTATTAAAAGAATCCTTATTTCTTAATTACTGATATAAAGCTATTAAGTACTGGGAAATAAGCAACAAATGTCATAATCCTTAAGTCACAATGCTAGATGTCTGTTTAGTTCTGGAATATTAGTATGGTTTTCACGTGAACAATAAATAGTTTTTAATAGTATTCACACATTAATGATAATCACTTGCTTTGAACCATGTGAAATAATAGTGGTCCTAACAATTGTCTGAAATTCTACCGTTTCTTTTATTTGTAACATTTGAATTAATTTGTCTTTAAGTGATAGCTCTCAAGAGTACTTGAGACATGTACTCTGTAGACAGAATTGAAACTACTGGCAGTAAATTACACAAGATAGTCTAGAAGCCATTCTGAAATAAAGTAGGAAGGCCTGGGGAAGGTATTTGTAAGGCATATTAGAACAGATTACACGAATACCTTGAATATCAGGTTAACTATTTTGAACTTTATTTTACTGGCAAAGGAGAGCTATTAGAGTTTTACAAAAGAGAATGGTCTAGATATAAGTATTGCTTTGTAGGAAACAATACACATTTTTGTTATACATGTATGTTTCTTGTCATTTGAATGTTTCAGTCTTTCATTAATCTATATGTATTCTGATAGTTCCCAAAGGTGAAACCACATACCTTAGGGATATGTTCTTTATGACTACAACTTAGTGTCATAAATTCAAATTTTAATTCTACTTTCTACTAAAGATTTCTTAAATGATGGCGAGATACAACTCCAGGTTAAGGAATTCACATTATCACCAAGTTTTTCTTTTCAGGATTTACTGTGAGGTTAGAAACGGGGCTTTTAATTAAGGGATGCTGAAGGCTTCTATACAATCATTGTAAAGAAAAGAAAAAATAAACCTATGATGGACGTGTCTTTGACTAATGGAAAAATGATGAAGGCCCTGATACCAGGAGGAAGATGTGAAGAGAGGAAAGAGAAGATAGGTTCATTAGAGAAAAAAATTCTTTAAGGGGAAATTTTGAGAGTATAGTATGTAGTGCCATTTACCCTCACTCCCAATTAAATGCAAGTTGTACTAGAACCTCCCAGAGACATTGGGAAGATGCTAAACTAAAGGTGAGATTGAAGTCTCTCCCTGCTTAGATTCTTGCTAAGCTGTAAAAATTTTTGTTTTTGTGTAGTGACTAAGTCATGCTTGACTGTTTTGGTGTGGGTTGTCCTATCTTTATCCACGGGATCATCCCAAACCAGGGATTGAACCTGTGTATCCTGCATTAGCAGGCAGATTCTTTACCACTGAGCCATGAGGGAAGCCCATCACTAATTGTTAGAGAAATGCAAATCAAAACCACAGTGCAATATCACTTCACATCAGTCAGAATGGTCATCATGAAAAGATCTACAAACAATAAATGCTGGAGAGGGTGTGGAGAAAAGGAAACCTTCCTACACTGTTGGTGGGAATGTAATTGATACAACCACCATGGAGAAAAGTATAGAGGGTACTTAAAAAACTAAAAATAGAACTACCAGTGGGATCCATCAATCCCATTAAACCATAATTTGAAAAGGCACACGCACCCAAGTTTTAATTGCTGAGCTATTTACGGTAGCATGTAACAACCTAAATGTCCATCGACAGATGAATGGATAAGGTGTGGTAAGTATATACTATGGAGTACTACTCACCCATAAAAAAGAACAAAATAAGCCATTTGCAGCAACATGGATGGACCTGGAGATTATCATAGTAAGTGAAATAAGTCAGATGGAGAAAGACAAGTATCACATGATATCCCTTATGTGCAGAATCTAAAATAATGGCTGAAGTGAATTATTTACAAAACAAAAACTGAGTCACAAATGAAGAAAGCAAACATGGTTACCACAAGCAAAAAAGCAGGGGAAGGATAAATTCAGAGGTTGGGATTAAATTTACACACTGCTATATATATAAAATACATAACTTTTCAGGACCTACTGTGTAGTGCAGATAACTCAATATTCGGTGATAACTTGTATGGGAAAAGAATCTAAAAAGAATGGGTATATGTGTAGCTGAATCACTTTGGTGTATACTTGAAACTAACACAACATTGTAAATCAATTATTTTCCAATTTAAAAAAAAATTTAAGGCTTTCCCTTCAATTTCTTCTCCACCTCAACCTCCAAGCCATTCAGGTTGGAGCTAGGGTAGGATGGGAGACGGAAATTGCGTGAGCAGAGAAAGTGAACTAGATCACACAATTTCTGAAAACACTTACTTTGTTAAACTCCAATAGCAATAGCAACAAAACTCAATATATCACTAGATTACCATGCCATGTGTGGAGTTTGCTTCCCTTTTCCAAGGAGAGAAAATAATGATAATCTATAAAAGAAATTTTCTATACTTATGTTGAACCTGCTTTACATTTCCCTATCTTCTAAGATTGAATAATTATTAATAGAACTCGGATTTTCTTATACATGCCTTTATATTCTTGCTCCTAAGTCTAGTGCCCTCTCTGCAGGTCTCTTCTCCTTTAACACTCGGATCAAATAGCTTCTTCCCCCAAAACCTCTCCCCAATCGCATTTCCTTTCTAGGATTTCCATAGCCCTTTGTTTTATTACCCTTTGTAGGACACAGATCACTTCAACTTATTTTATATAGAACTTGGTATGTATCTATCTTATCTCTCTGACTCAGTGTTAATATTATCTTGTTAAATGATGAATGTAGGTCTAATTTATCCTAGTATTCCCTACCAAGTACATCACTTGTACATAATAGACATTCAAAAAAATCTTTAGTTAGTGATTGGTCAGCAAAAATATAATCTCAGTACATTTTATAAATTGAACAATGCTGTGCTGTGCTGTGCTTAGTAGCTCAGTCATGTCCAGGTCTTTGCGACCCCATGGACTGTAGCCCGACATGCTCCTCTGTCCATGGGGATTCTCCAGGTAAGAATACTGGAGTGGGTTGTCACACCCTCCTCCAGAGGATCTTCCCAACCCAGGGATTGAACCCAGGTCTTCCCCAGATGGATTCTTTACCATCGGAACCAACAAGGAAGCCCTAAATTGAACAATATTCAGTGGCAAATGCATCTAGGTTATGGATTTTAATTATAGCCCCTTCAAAAACAAAATTATCTCAAATTTTCTTTCTAAAGGCAACTCCCAGCAGAAGCAAAACTCTTCTCTCAAGTCATTTCCATGTGGAAAGAAATAATGTTAAAAATACACAACAAACTGGATGCTTTGCAAATAGCTACCTCCGCAGGAGTCCTTGAAATTCTGCAAAATTGCAATATACATCTTGAATATATAAAGAAAAATCTTGAGGTAAAACTATAGCAGTTGTAAAGTGGAGAATCATTTAATCTGCAAAATGTAATGCACTACAGAAACTAATTCCAATGTAGATTTTCTTCTTTACTTTAGCAGCCAACAACATTTCAAACTCTCATCATGTATAAGTTAATGAAAATGCTATTATAACAACAAAAAAGTGGTTGAATCAATCTAGATGACATTAGGCAAAGTATCAAATTTTTGAGTGCTTAGTTTTTCTTAACTTTAAACTGGGAATAACTCTTACCTTGAGGGGTTTTGTGTTAAATGAGATAATGAATTTAAAACACAAGAGCCGACACAAAGAAAGTAGTTAATAATGAATGTTATCTATATTAGCACCACAACTATTGTTAAGTTGATAAAATCAGTAGAAGTTGAAATTGAATATTTTGATGATTGTATAAATTAATATATTTGTATATTGGTTCATATATTTTTATATTTCCAGTATATTAAAATGTCAGCTAGCCATGCATATCTTTAAAAACTGGTTTTAATATTTGAGATTTATGGTGGACATACTCACTTTACTTCATAAACCAAGATTTTTCTTCTAGGCATTCATCCCTTTTGCCTGTTGAACATAAGTCTTAGTGGTTATGATTACCCCTCCAGAATACCCACATATGGTAGTTACAACCTACAGAAAGCTCTCTGCCCATGTGTGTGTGTATGTATATAATGTATATATTTAATGAGAGTATTGCAACCAAGAAACTGAAGATATAGGAGAGTAGTAAATAAAACAAGGATAATTTGCCCACATAAGTGAATATTATCTCTTCCTCTGAAAAGAAGAGTTTAAGATTGGTGTGAACACAGATAAATTGTGGGTAGGGATGGAAATATAAGAATTCTCTGTATAGTAGAATGTGAAGTGGACTGCTGAAATGACAACTTATTCTCCAGAAGATAGGGAATTATGAGCAGAAAGTTGGGAACACTGGAAAGCAATGATGATAATGATCAATAATATGTGTGTGTACATGTGTGTAAGACTTGGATTTTTTGTGTTTTTTTTTAATTGCTTTAGTTATGGTTCTTTTTTTGTTAGTAATTTAAGTATAACTTTTGTTGAGCACAGTATGTTATTTTGACTGATACTACTATGTATACTGAAACTTTAATAATGTGGCTTTTGTATGTAAATGTAGGCACAAATGATAATGTAATTTATATCATGATTAAACATACACTCTGAATTTTATTTCTTTTGAATCTGTACAGGACTATCTTGAAACTAAAAGAATGATATTCCCAAGATTTTACTTTCTTAGTAATACTGAACTTCTTGATATTCTATCTGATAGCAGAAATCCTGAGTGTGTACAGGTAATATCATTCATTATTCTCTGTTCAGCAATGTTATTATTGAACCAAGTCAGAATTTTATAATGTTATTGACATTTGTTTCTGGCCCACAGCCTCATCTTGTGAAATGTTTTGAAAATATAAGACACTTACTGATATGGAAACAAGAAATTGGCCCTCCTGCTGTGGTAATGTTCATATCTGCTGAAGGAGAAACTCTTGTGTTGCCAAAGTATGATATCTATGTCATAAACTAAGCATTTAGACTCTGTAAATCTTCATTATTTAAAACATTTGCTTGGAAGTTTCTGACATTTCATAGACATTTGCTAATCAAACTATTTCTTCAAAGATAATTTACTTATGTAGAGTTTTACCTTTCCATATCCCTATATATTAATATATCCTGTAAGCCAACACAAAGTTTCATTATATGAATATAGGTAGGAAGGAAATTCGCTGTTTGCTTAGGGTTGCTAATGCTACTCCCACTGCTGTTTCCTCTGACTTCTGGTTTTGTCATGAATGGTTTCCTGGCAATTATAGTAAATGAAGTTTTTCCATTACACTAGTGCAATTTGCCAGCCCTTGTAAGGGCTCCCTAGCCTATGGCATGAGGTTCCTAAAGTGAGTTGATTAAAAACTACTGTGCCCAAACCTTCCCATTCACAAATCCTCTACCTGGCCCTGACCTTAGATGCTATTTGGAAGATTCATTAAGGAAGCCAAAAATGTTCTGTAATATTTATCTATTTTGCAGATTCATATTTACTGGAGCCTTTTAATTTTGCAGATTTATTGTTTTGATGTCAAAATTTCTTAAAACTAGGTGATCTATTTTCTAATTTAAGATCTAGAAATACCAAAGACAGTATAGAATTATAGTCCTTTGGCCCATGAATATTATAGGTTTAGTTTTAAGACAGTTTTATAGACTGACCAAAGTAGTGAAATATGAATAAAAATAATAAAAAGAAGTTTTTATAATAATTATTTTTGAAAAAATTATAGGAAAATCCGTATAAGAAGTGGTATAGAACAATGGCTTGTAAATGTAGAGAAAACCATGTTTGATCTGGTAAAAAAGTAAGTACAATTTTCAAATCCTAAGATTATATGTATACGCATACATATTTTTAAGCTTGTTTAATTATCTACTAATATAAGTGGGAAGTATCCAGAGAAATATATGGAGTATAGTCTTTTTATGAAATGGGTTTTGATAGAACACAATGGCACACGACTAAAAGGAAAACACTCATTTTTGCGTGTAAATGTCAGTTTTAGTGTGTACTCATGGACAACATCTGGACAGTCTTGTGTACTTTGAAATTCCTAAGTTCCTGAAGACTGGCCAGGACCAGACCTGACATCTACCTCTGCCTGCTTTCAAAAAACCTAGTGCCCAGGAGGCCTCTGGTTGCAGCCCACTTTAGTACTCTGCACTTCTGTCCCACTTTGGCTTCCTAAGATTGATTATTTGCTTTAGTTTTTTTAATGCTCTCTTCTTTATATTTCTATCATTGCATTCTGTTTTAAAGAAAGAGCCTCAGGGTGTGAATTTTTTAAACTAATTTGACTAGATCAGTCTTTTACATTTCCAATTATTTACTCCTAAAACTGTCAAAATGCATCTGAGGGGGGAGCTCTGAGGAGTTCCAGTTCTTTCTGTCTCAGTGCAGAAAGAATTTGGTGAGAGGCAAAGTGATAGATGAGGCTTCCCAGGAAGAATCCGCCTACAGTGCTAGAGACAGTTTGATCCCTGAGTCAGGAAGATCCCCTGGAGAAGAAAATAGCAACACACTCCAGTATCCTTGCCTGGAAAATTGGGAGCCTGGTGGGCTAAAGGCCATGGAGTCGCAAAAGAGTCAGACATAAACAACTAAACCACAATAACAAAGTGATAGATAAGAAGTGACTTACTAGAATAGGTTGCTTGTGAGGCTTACAAGCTGGTGAGCAAGAGGGTGCCTCCCTTAAGAGGCTACAGTTTTATAATCAAAGGAAAAGTGGACAGAGGGAAAAGACCACCTTCTTTCTCATTCTTGACTAGACATCACATTGCTATCATCAGCTCCTCCTTTTCATCAGATGGGGGAGTTTTCTTGTCCCTTCATGGTCAAACTAGGACTATCATGGCACTACACAAATCAACAGAAGGATGGTATATACTAAAGATGGTAAATCATCTGATATTTTAGTATAATGTCACATTTTCCACTAGTACATGCAGAGGAGCATGTCCTAGGAACCATGAACCTACTGAACTCACTGGGCAGGATATGGGTTTCATGTCATCATTGTTTAACTGTTTGGGGGCGTGGCTCATGATTTCTTTGCATAGTTTTGTTGCTAAGCAAGCCTGCTTCCCTTTGTAGTTAAGTAACCCTGCTTTCTTGAGTGATCATTAACTTCAGGGGTCTCCCAACCTTTTTTCTTTACTTACAGTCCTCTAGTGGAATTAACTATTTAATTACCTTGTTTCTAATTTTATTGGGAAAGCTTCTAAAGTTTCACCATTTATGATACTTAGGTTTCTGGACTATACCCTATATCAAAGTCAAGTGTTTTATTCTATTCCAAGTTTGCAGATTATTTTTTTAATAAATAAGGATGTTTAATTATATCAAGTACTTCCCAGGTGGCTCAGTGGTAAAGAATCCACCTTGCATGAGAAATTCCATGGACAGAGGAGCCTAGCAGACTACCATCCATGGGGTTGCAAAGTGTCGGACATGACTTAGCGACTAAACAGCAACAACAGTGATTACATCAGATGTATTATGAATCTACTGAGAAACTCACATGCACTTTTGCCTTTAATTTGTAGATGTCATGAATTATATGAATTAATTTCCTTATGTTTAATTTTTCTTGATTTTCTTATTTATTTACTGGTTCTTTATTTCCTAAGATGCATGCATGCATGCTAAGTCACTTCAGTTGTTTCCAACTCTGTGCGACCCTATGGACAGCAGCCCACCAGGCTCCTCTGCCCGCAGGATTCTCTAGGCAAGAATACTGGAGTGGGTTGCCATTTCCTTCTCCATTTCCAAAGAAAGCTATCTTAAAATATTTTCTACTTTTTGTGGACTCATCCATTTCTTTTGTGTTTTTAATATCTATCATGTATTTTGATGTTGTGTTGTTATTCATAAAGTTCTTTGTTCTTTTAGTCAAATATCAGTATTTATACCCGTTAGTATTTTTTATTTAATATTGAAAGTGAAGAGGAACTAAAAAGCCTCTTGATGAAAGTGAAAGTGGAGAGTGAAAAAGTTGGCTTAAAGCTCAACATTCAGAAAACCAAGATCATGGCATCTAGTCCCATCACTTCATG
>SJYV01030168.1:0-25004 GCA_006410875.1 Neotragus pygmaeus
AGGGGTCATGCTCTCCCCAGGAATAAATTCTATGAGTTGCATTTGTGTTTGGACTGCCCTGCCCCCACTCACCACCTATTTTAGACAGCAATGACTCTGACTCAGAGGAGAGAGCAAAGTACAGCATGATGGCTTTAAAACAGGCTGCACACCCACTCCCTTGGGCCAGAGCCCAAAAACACCCTCATAAACACAAGTCCCCAAGTGCCAACATTGAGGCCCCTCTCCTCTCCTGGCATCACTAAACAGTGAGTGAGGTCACCTACATCCAGCAAAACAAAAGCAAACATTTAAAAATACCTTCCAAGCACACAAGTTGACAGCTTGAACAAGAATATGGGGGGGAGGGAGGCAAATCATTTATAACTTGATGTCTTCTATGATATAGTTAGCTGTGCCCAGATGCTGCGGGTGGGATGAAGCCAGAAAGAGGCCACAATAACAGAGGCTCTGAGGCCATCAAGGAGGTGCTGGAGGACCTTTTCAGAAGAGCCAGCGGCTTAGGTGACAGCATGGAAATGAAGTGCCACACACTCCAGCTCCCTTCCCCATGGCATCATGCCTTTGCTAGGTTAATTCTCAGAAGCTGTTTGCAGCCAGGTCTGAAACCCACTCAAATTTGCTCAGATAAGTGGTGAATTGTGTGGGGATAGAAGGGAGAAAGGAGCATGCCCACTCTAGGTATGAAGAAGTCTTGGGAACTCAGGATGATGACTAATAAATTAGACCTTGGAAGGGGCAGGAACTGGGATCCCTGAGAAGCCCCCCAAGTCAGAGCCAAGTTCCCTCACTTAGGGCAGGTCCTTGGAGAGTCAATTAATAGTCCACATTTATGGAAGGAGGAGAGCCAGGGAAGCAGAGGAAGATGAGAAGTGGAAGTAAAAGGGAGGGAAAGGAAAGAGAAAAGGACAGTGACAGGGAGACGGGACATGGGAAATAATACCTTTATTGCAGCCATTTAAATTAATACAGACTGAAGTCAGTCTGTACTTTAAATATTCAGATAATGATACTGGAGGAAATTTAATGAATGCACTCTTTGTGCTATTAATTTAGAAAATCAGGCTTGGGGAGGATTATGCTATCTGAAATAACTCTATTATTATTAGGGCAGGGGTCTAAGGTTCCAAAGCCTATGGGGGTTCACATACATGAAACAGGGGCCTAAAATGGGAAAGTTCTTGTCACTGCAGCTCAGGGTCCCATGGCAGCAAGTGGTCACCTACAAAACTCTAGAGGAAGGCTTGCCTTCAAATGAAGGCAAAGGTTTACTCTAACCCTTCCCCTTAAACTTGCTAGTCTTTAGGCATGAGTTTTCTGGATCATCCTACATAATTATTTCCAGTTCACAGGGTTGCCCCAGTTCAGATTTTATCATTAAAGTATGTGGTCAGGAACCAATGTTATTTCCCATAGAAATAACTGTCCTAAAATGGAAAATCCTAACTGAGCTGCTCCCATGGGCTTGGCAGGCCGTGAGATCCCTCGGAAACCAATGTCACCTCTTCCACCATCTGCCTCGTGGCACCTGGTGGTCTTGCTGCTATCTCCCTGCTGTGTCCTCATCCTGTTCTCATAAGCAGAGTTCTGATGCCGCAGGAAAGAATCAAAATAAACCTGTGCCTTCATTTGAAGCCTTGAGTAAATAAACTCCTGGACACGTGCCAACTCCTGTCCTCATTCATCAGCAAGAAGCAAACAACCAAGCAAAACCCACGTGGAGATCACTGCCCGCTCCCAGGAGTGTGTGTTCAGGCAGAGTGTCACCCAGGGGCTGACGGGCAGAATCCCCACCTAGCTCCGCGGGGCCTGGGGCGACGCCTCTCTGTGTTCTGTCGCCCTTGACTCTCTGCATGGGCCCTGGGAAGGCCAGGTCCTTGGAGAGTCAATTAATAGTCCACATTTATGGAAGGAAGAGAGCCAGGGAAGCAGAGGAAGATGAGAAGTGGAAGTAAAAGAGAGGGAAAGGAAAGAGAGAAGGACAGTGACAGGGAGACGGGACGTGGGAAATAATACCTTTATTGCAGCCATCTAAATTAATACAGACTGAAGTCAGTCTGTACTTTAAATATTCAGATAATGATACTGGAGGAAATGTAAGGAATGCAAACTCTTTGTGCTATTAATTTAGAAAATCAGGCTTGGGGAGGATTACGCTATCTGAAATAACTCTATTACTAATAAAAAGAAATTGTAGAGAAAAAATTCAATCTGTACAAAAATATATACAGTGACAAATAAAAGACTCTCTCCACACCAACTTCCTGGGTCACTTTTCCTTCAGTTAGCAGATTTTAACTTCCTTCTGAGGAGAAAGAATAAACATATACACACACATACCCTCCACATATAAAAAGTATATATACACATATATGGTACAGTAAATTATATATGTATATATAATTTTGTATATGGTATATCATTTATTTTTAAATTATAGATACATGATTAATATATGGCACAATAAAACAATAAATATATAATATGTATTTAATTATATATAATCTCTATATGGTATATGTTTATATATTATACAATGAATAAATATATATAATAAAATACATGGCATAATTATATGTGCCATATATTTGAACATCAACTAAAATGGACAGGAATGGTTGAATTTAATTCAGGTAACCATTATATCTAATACTGTGGGCAAGAATCCCTTAGGCGAAATGGAATAGCCCTCACAGTCAATGAAAGAGCCTGAAATGCATTACTTGGGTGCAATCTCAAAAATGACAGAATTATCTCAGTTTGCTTCCAAGGCAAACCATTCAATATCACAGTAATCCAAGTCTATGCCCCAACCACTAACACCAAAGAAGACGAAGCTGAATGGTTTCGTGGAGGCCTATTAGACTTTCTAGAACTAACACCAAAAAAGGATGTCCTTTTCATCACAGGGGACTGTAATGCAAAAGTAGGAAGTCAAGAGATACCTGGAGTAATAGGTAAGCTTGGCCTTGGAGTACAATATGAAGCTAGGCAAAAGCTAACAGAGTTTTGGCAAGAGAACACACTGGTCATAGCTAACACCGTTTTTCAACAACACAAGAGACGACTCTATACATGGACATCACAAACTGGTTAAACTGAAATCAAATTGATTATATTGTTTGCAGCTGAAGATAGAGAAGCTCTATACAGTCAGCAAAAACAAGACCGAGAGTTGACTGTGGCTGAGATCATCAGCTCCTTACCACAAAATTCAGGCTCAAATTGAAGAAAGTAGGTAAAGCCACTAGACCATTCAGATATGACCTAAATCAAATCCCTTATGATTACACAGTGGAGGTGACGAATAGATTCAAAGGATTAGATATGGTAGACAGAGTGCCTGAAGAACTATGGATGGTGGTTGGTAACACTGTACAGGAGGCAGTGACCAAAACCATCCCAAAGAAAATAAACACAATAAGGCAAGGTAGTTGTCTGAGGAGGCTTTACAGATAGCTGAGGAAAGAAGAGAATCAAAAAGCAAGGGAGAAAGGGAAAGATATACCCAACTGAATGCAGAGTTCCAGAGAATAGCAAGGAAGATAAGAAGGTCTTCTTCAACTAATAGCTCAAAGAAATAGAGGAAAACCATAGAATGGCAAAGACTAGAGATTATCCAAGAAAACTGGAGATATCAAGGGAACATTTCATGCAAGAAAATGGGCACAATAAAGGACAGAAACGGTAAGGACCTAACAGAGGCAGAAGAGATTAAAAAGAGGTGGCAAGAATACACAGAAGAACTGTACAAAAAAGGTCTTAAGGACCCAGATGACCACAGCGGTGTAGTCACTCACCTAGAGCCAGGCGTCCTGGAGTGTGATATGAAGTCAAGTGCGCCTTAGGGCATTACTACCAACAAAGCTAGTGAAGGTGATGGAATTTCAGCTGAGCTATTTCAAATCCTAAAGATGATGCTGTGAAAGTGCTGCACTCAACATGTCAGCAAATTTGGAAAACTCAGCAATGACCACAGTACTGGAAAAGGTCAGTTTTCATTCCAATCCCAAAAAAGGGTAGTGCCAAAGAATGTTCAAACTACCATACAATTGTACTTATTTCACATGCTAGCAAGGTAATGGTAAAAACCCTTCAAGTTAGGCTTCAGCAGTTCATGCACCAAGATGTTCCAGATATACAATGTCATAAAATATAAGATATACAATGGCTCAGACGGTTAAGCATCTGTCTACAATGTGGGAGACCCAGGTTCGATCCCTGGGTCGGGAAGATCCCCTGGAGAAGGAAATGGCAATCCACTCCAGTACTATTGCCTGGAAAATCCCATGGACAGAGGAGCCTGGTAGGCTACAGCCCATGGGGGTCACAGAGAGTCGGACACGACTGAGCGACTTTACCTTACCTTACAGTATACAAACACAGATATGTTTTCTGTGTTTAGAAAAAGCAAAAGAACCAGAGATCAAATTGCCAACATTCACTGGATCATAGAGAAAGCAAGGGAATCCCAGAAAAACATCTACTTCTGCTTTACTGTCTACGAGAAAGCTTTTGACTGTGTGGATCACAACAAACTGTGGAAAATTCTTAAAGAGATGGGAACACCAGACCACCTTCCCTGCCACCTGAGAAAACTGTATGCAGGTCAAGAAGCAACAGTTAGAACCAGCCATGGAACAAGGGACTGGTTCCAACTGGGAAAGGAGTACAACAGGGTTGTATATTGTCACTCTGTTTATTCAGCTTTCATGCAGAGTACAGCATGTGAAATGCCAGGCTGGATGAGTCACAAGCTGGAAGCAAACTGCCAGGAAAAATATCAACAACCTCAGATATGCAGATGATACCACTCTAATGGCAGCAAGCAAAAGGAACTAAAGAACCTTTTAAAGAAGGTAAAAGAGGAAGAGTGAAAAAGCTGGCTTAAAACTCAACATTCAAAAAATGAAGATTATGGCATCTGGTCCCATTGCTTCATGGCAAATAGATGAGAAAAGTGAAAACAGTGACAGACTTTATTTTCCTGGGCTCCAAAATCACTGCCAATGGTGACTGCAGCCATGAAATTAAAAGAAGCTTGCTCCTTGGAAGAAAAACTATGACAAACCTAGACAGCATATTAAAAAAGCAGAGACATCGTTTGCCAACAAAAGTCCGTCTAGTCAGAACTATTTGTTTTCCCACAAGTCATGTATGAATGTGACAGCTGGACCATAAGAAAGGCTGAGCGCTAAAAAATTTATGGTTTTGAATTGTTGTGCTAGAGAAGACTCTTGAGAGTCCCTTGGACAGCAAGAAGATCAAACCAGTCAATCCTAAAGGAAATCAACCCTGAATACTCATTGGAAGGACTGAAGCTCCAGTACTTTGGCCACCTGATGCAAAGAGTTGACTCATTGGAAAAGACCCTGATGCTGGAAAAGATTGAAGGCAAAAGGAGAAAGGGGTGACAGAGAATGAGATGGTTAGTTAGCATCACTGACTCAATGAATATGAACTTGAGCAAACTCCAGGAGATAGTAGAGGATAGGGAAGGGTGGTGTACTGCAGTCCATGGGGTTGCAAAGAGTAGGACATGATTGACCGACTGAACAATTATATACACAATTTATATTTATATCATACAATTTATACAAAAGAGATCAAACTACACATGCTTTTTTGTAACCTATTCATTCTCACTGAATGATAAGACCTAAGGCTCTTTCATGCCAACCCAGGTCTCACTGTTTGCCTGGCTGCCTGATATCCCGCTGAAGGCTTATAACCAGTCCCCATGCATGGATACATAGGCTGCGTATAGTGTTAGCTCTTACAAACAATACTGGTTCTTGGTGAATATCTACCAGGTGAAATCCTGACTGGAATCGCTGAGTCAAAACTCTATATAACTTTATTTTTGATTACTGCTGTATTTATTGACAATAAACAACCTGTTACCTGTATTAATTAGTTTTCAGGCTTTCTGTATCTAATTAAAAACCTAGAGTAGTGTTGGCTTAACTACATGAAAGTATATTTTCTCTTTGTAAAAGAAGATCAGAGACTGGCACTTGAGGAAGTCATGAGAGACCGAGGTCCCTTCTTTTTCTCTGCTCTGCTACACCAGGTATGCGACTTCCACCCTCAGCGGTCCAGTGTAGTTACTGGAGCTCCATACCTCACAACTGCATTCCAGGCAGCAGCAGAAAGAGAGGAGAGAAAAGAGAGACACACCTCCCAGAAGAGTTAGTTCCCTTTAAAGAGCCTTCCAGGAAGTCCTACATAACATTTCTGCCTATATCTCATTGACCAGAACAAAATCAAATGACCATGCCTTATCATAAGGGGGTGGGGAATGTTTGGGCAGCCATTCAGCCTGCTAAACAATTAGGTTCAGCTTCTAAGGAAGTACAAGAGAAAGGGGGCAATGAGCTTTTCCCACACATCATTACTCATCTTGATAAACTCCAAAATGCTGCTTCTTTTCAATTTTTAGCAGAAAGAGCTGGATACAGACATTTATAACAAACAAAAAGCTCTTCTACAACTCCCACCTTCTCATGGCTCTGTTTCATCTCTCTATTAAAGTGGGCATTTGGATGGCTTCATCTGAGAGAAACAGCAATGTTCATCGATACACACAGAGCAGACATGCAGCTCTGAGAAGCTTCTGGTGCGTGGCAGTGGCAGCTGTCATCACAAGGAAAGCCTTGGCTCCATGCATAATGAGTCCCCGCAAATCCATCCTCCAGCTCTCACAAAATTCAACTCAGAGACAATCTTGCTTCAGCTAACTCCTTCCCACTCCCCCATATTTTTTGGAGAAAACTCCAGTCCTATGATTTCCTCTATAAATATCTCAGCATATATCTCTAAAAAACAGACTCACAAAAACACCACAATGCCATCACCACATGTAAAAATAAAAACTCCTTAATACAAAAACTAGTGTTCGGCTTTCCAAGTCTCCAACTTTTTAACAATTTGCTTAAACAAAGAACCCAAATACGGTCCCTGCATTGCACCCATCTATCTCCCACCCAGCCCAAATTTGGTCTTGCACCCTTCTGCTTAAATATAGGAAGAGTAACATAATAAAATCATTGACAAAGAACTTATATTTCATGTTCTGCATGGTTCAAAATCTTGTTTCTGAAAGCAACTTCCAGAATGTGTCCTCCAAAAGGGCTCACCTGAAGATATAGTATCAGGTATCAAGCAGCGTGTTCAAATATCTGGGAGACAGAATCAATTCCCTGCCTATAGCTCAGACAGAATTGGTCTGGTCCTTGGTGTGTGCATCCTCTTGGCTAACCTCTGGGCTTCAGAAGTGTCCAGGGCTCCTCAAAGCTCAGTTTCCTGGTTCACATTCTCATCCTTTCCGGCTGGAAGAGTGCCCTTCCCTGACTTGCTTTCTGCCTTCTGGATTTTTCCATGCCCACATGCCTGTGTCCCGGCTTTCAACCTGCCTTGGTGGCTAGTTTTTAACCTCTGTTCCTAGATCCCAGCTTGGCTCTCCTTGTCCCAGTTGAGGACCCACCCCCTTTCCCAAATTGTCATTTCTGTCATTTCCCACACATACGCACACGCACATGACCGTCATCACCACTAAACACACGAGGCCAAATCATCTCTCTTTAACTGGCCATGTTATCACCATACCTCCTATTTCCTTCTGTCTTGCAGAAATTAATCATGTTGTGAGGCAGTAACACGGTAAACACATGCATGATAGCAATGCCCCTCCCCACAATCTGAACATAATAACAAATGTCCAGCCTGACATGGGGACCTGGTATTTTCTTGGCATACAGAGAGTCCCCAGGATGTTGAATGATCAGAATTTACTGTATGATGTACTGATGTATAATGTGTGTCCAAACATTAGTTTAGTTTGGTGGCAAAGATGAAATTGTAAGAGTCTTGTTTCAGCAGCCTTACTGGACAAATTATACTTCTCAAATCCTGGGGCTGAATTAGTGCAGTAGCCAAAGAAAGGATCACAAAGGGAGAAACACTGTTACTCTTCAAGTGTATTCATGCTCTGCTTTCTTCCTCTGCTCTGATCCTAAATGTTCTTGGCTTATCTGCACAAAACGGTCTCCTAAAATAATTTCCCCTCTAGGAGTCTCTGTCTCTGCTCCCTTCAACGGCGAAAACGAGTACCTTCTCAGTGGCTACCCTTTCAGTGAACTTTCTGCCTTCCAGAAATAGAGCTTGGCTAGAGCCGGCTAATCCTGGGTCCTATGAACTGTCCCAGCAGGGAGGGGGCAGGCTGCTGTGACCGAGACTTATATAAAACCCTCCAGGGAGGTGCAGAGCCCACAGACGTAGGCTGCACCAGGCAGGGCCTCCCAGCTGGCCCAGCGCCCCCTCCCAGCTGGCCCAGCACTCCCTGCCCCTGCCAAGCGAGCTATTGGCTAACTCAGGGTGGCTAATTTCATCACCTGTTATTTCCACTACAGCTCTGGCTGCTACCTTACCAGGGAATCTGAGGGAAGGTATCCTTCTACTTGCTGAGTCCAGATCAAGAAAGCAAGAACTCTTTGAAAGGACAACGTTCTTGACCAGGCCAGAGAACTAGGACTGAAACCCAGGTCCATCCCTACCCGAGTGGCTGCAGCAGCACTTTTATTTCAAGGGATGGGCTAAGCTGCACACCCCATGGATGACAGCTATTTAGGCACAGAATCTTTGAACTAGAAGGGGCTTGAGGAAGAGAGATGGTTCCGGGCAACTCTCTCATGACTGTCGTTAAAGGACATCAGGGTAACTGTCTAATAGACATTGCCACCTCCCTAAGAGCCCTTGCATGCAGGGAGGAATGAAGGAAGGAGCTGGAAAGCCACCTGAAACGCATGGTTCTCCTCCAGTTCAGAGAACAGGCTTAACAGGAGAGACTCTGGAAGCAACAGGAAAACTAAGGTGCACGTCACTAGCAGATCTACTTCTTCCTTCTATTCCTCACTCCCAGTTCCAGGGACAATCAGGGGAGGTGATTCTACAGACAACATCCTAAGGGCCGTAACTGGTGAAGGCACATGTACTTGTAAAGTCAGGTGATCTGACAAAATATGTGTCTCAACTGAATCCTCTCAGCTCCATGCTTCAATTCATTTACCCGTGCTATCTTCAGTCGGATATTTTTAAATGCCAAAAAGGAAAAGGTCTTTCACACAGACACACACAGTCTCCCGGTCACAGTCCAAGCCGCCAGGCCTCGCCAGAGGAAACTCGCCACTGCAGGTGGTCAGCATCACCGAGAAGGACGCTCTGCTGGAACCAGCAGCCCAAGCTCTTGTCTTGAGCACATTTAGTTATTGCGTAACTTTCAGCGCTGTCTTCACTTGCACATGTTAGAAAGGCTCCTTTAATCCACGTAAACTATCTACATACATAGCATGAAGATTTCCTTTTAGACCCCAAATTCCAGAAGCAACTCTTAATAGGAAAGCATAATTTACTGGAAAAGATGACAGACAAGGCTAGAATCAGGGCAGGGACACGTGTAACAACTGGCTCTACAGGGAAATAAAACTCCAATTGGTTGTGTTTGCCATTTTCCACAGTGTGAATACTCCCACCTAGGCCAAGACCAAGCTACTCAGCTAACTTGCTTGAATATGAGTGGGGAGGAGATGCACACAACTGGCTCTTGAAGGCAGATGTGAGCCGGTGCTGGGTCTCCTCAGCAGGCCACGAGCTGGACCGCTCAACCACAGATCATTCCTGTCTCTTCCAGGGCATCTCACTTCTCCTACACCAGCGTAGAACGACAGGATTTTTATTTACTTTATCTTTGTTCCCCCAAAAGGATCAAATCAGGTCTTTTTTGAATCACTATCGTGTCTTAGTCTCTTCACTGTACAGAACTAACTCAATCCTTACTTTGGGATTCTGCTAAAATCTAGACAACTTTGCGATGACTTGATAAGGCTCTGTGGAACCAAGAGAAGCAGAAGAGTACAATGATTGAGAATAGGATTTACCATCCAAGCAAAGAGGGTTCAAAGTCAATCCTATCATGAAGATAAGCTAGGAGAAACAACTCAATCAAAAAATCAGCAGAAGATCTACAAAGACATTTTTCTAAAGAAGACATACAGATGGCCGAGAGGCACTTGAACAGATGCTCAACATTGCTAATTATGAGAGAACTGTAAATCAAACCTACAGTGAGGTGTAGCCTCACACCAGTCAGAATGGCCAACGTCAAGAAATAAAAGCAATAAACGCTGGAGAGGGTATGGAGAAAAGGGAATCCTCCTATACTGTTGGTGGGAATATAAATTGGTACAACTACTATGAAGAACAGTATGGAAGTTCCTTAAAAACTAAAAACAGATGTACCATATGACCCAGCAATTCCACTCCTGGTCATATACTTGGAGAAAACCATGCTGCAAAATGATATGTGCACTCCAGTGTCACAGCAGCACTATTTCCAACAGCCAAGATATGAAAGCAACCTAAGTGTCCATCGATAA
Source organism: Neotragus pygmaeus (assembly GCA_006410875.1). NCBI lineage: Eukaryota > Metazoa > Chordata > Mammalia > Artiodactyla > Bovidae > Neotragus > Neotragus pygmaeus. The sequence goes on from SJYV01030168.1 coordinate 10,434, forward strand.
ATGAATGAAAAAAGATGCGGAGTGTCTGACTCTATCACCCCCACTTCACACCTATAAAGAAACTGTCCCAGAGAGGTGAGTGACTTGGCCAAAGGCTAGACAATCTTTGCGTCAGAACTGGGCCATCCTGGACTTCAGGTCTCCTTCCACATCTATTCTTTACACTAGGATTCCAACCAAAGGTCATTTCTCCCTTATCAAGCCCCATGCTGGACAACAGCACCATTCCAATGCTTGCCTCCAAAGGAAGATGACTCCTCTTTGCTCTCCCAGTCTGCGTCTGAACACACTGTTCCCATCCTACATTTGGCCAGGGGATCTTTCTGAGCTCAACTAGTTCTCGTTCTAGTTCTAGTTCTATGTCCAAGCGCACAGCTGAGGCTCTTGGACTTCCCTAAATGGACTCTTACTTGTGAGTGATGTAAAGGCTTTGGAATTCTCAAAGGAAAAGCATTAAACAAACACTGGAGCTGGGAATGACTTGAGGGATGATCTAACCCAGCTTCTCGTGGCACTGACGAGCAATCAAGATAGGGAGTTTGAGGGACATGGATCAGATTCCCAAACTGGCTGGCCAGTGGCCAAAGCGAGCCTAGGTCCCAGGCCTCCTGGCTGCCGTGTGCTGCTCTTTCACCTTAGGCCAAGGTTATTTTGGGGGCCTCTGAATCCTCTTCTATAGACTTGGGATTTTCCATTGCTTTTTATAGAAGGCATTGAAAAAGAAAATAGAGGCAAGATCATAGACCCAAATGTGGAAAACAAACACAAGTTCTTCCTTTTCTGTTGCATGATCCTGCTGTTTCTTTCCCTGGAGGTGGACACGGCAACCCACTCCAGTGGTCTTGCCTGGAGAATCCCATGGACAGAGGAAGCTGGCGGGCTATAGTCCATAGAGTCACAAAGAGCTGGACATGACTGAAGTGACAGCATGCTATTTCTTTACACATTATACCCAATGCAGGGAAGATTAGAAAATGTCAATTAAGCACCACACCTTTCAACATTCTGTGGTATTTTTTAAATATAAGTGAAATCTGATTCCTAATGAGATTTCCTTATTCAAATGAGATCAAACATCTGAATGAGTGACATAAACACCAAGCTCAGAATGTCTTAGCATTCTTCTTTCTGAATAGTCTTAATAATTTCCTTTAGAATACTTGCATGTCTTCAGTGAAATGATCCTATACCTTGGCGAAACTGGGCTCTTACCCACCTCCTCTAGCAAAAGCCACCCAAAAAAAGACTCCACTGTGCACCTTCATCTGTGCACCGTGATGAGGCAGAGAATGTCGACCAGTTATGTAAACTGAGTATTCCTCTAGCTCTGAGGAAGCCAACCGTCTTAGGGAATCTGTACTTCAGGAAAGAGACCTAGCTACGCCTACTTTCAGGATAGAGAGCAAATCAGTCTCCCTTCAAGACCCAGATAAATAATTCTAGTGAGGTTTGGTATACAGTCCCCTTCCTCCCTCCTTCCAATCTCCTGGGTTGCTTGCTGACACCAAAATTTTCTTTTAAAAATGGTTGCACATAGAAAGGTAGGGCTTCCGTTGGTGGCTCATCAGTAAAGAATCTGCCTGCCAATGCAAGAAACATCGGTTCGACCCCTGGTCTGGGAAGACTCCACATGCATGAGGCAACTAAGCCCATGAGCCAGAGCTCCTGAGGGCTGCATACCCCAGAGCCCATGCTCCACAACAGAAGCCACTGCAGTGGGAAGCCTGGGTACCCCAGGGTGGCCCCTCTCCCTGCAACTCGATAAAGCATGCACAGCAACGAAGACCCAGCACAGCAAAACGTAACAAATAAATAAATAACCCAAAGAGGCACAAGCTCAGATTTCCTCAATTGCACAAGGCTCCTTCAAAGGCTCCCTAGCTAATTTTATGTTTATACCTTTGTTTGTTTGTTTTTTCCTTAAAGAAGCCCCCTTCTCTAGGTTACATATTTAGCCCCTGAGTGTCTGTGCCAGGTCAAGATTCTGTAGCAGAGTCACATGTGCAGGGCAGGCTGATGTGGTCCTGGACTGAAGCACTCAGAGTTGCCTCTTCCAGTTAGGTTTACTACAAGCACCACATCTCTCTATTTTCCGTGAAATCTACCTGATTTCACCCCATTCTGCTGAGCTGCTGTGCACAGATACACACACACACATGCACACTCACCCCTGAGAGTGGTTGCCCTGTCCATGCTTGGCACAAATTGCCGCCAAGACCAAGACCTTCAGTGTCTGTGTCCCCATCCCCTCAGGCACAGCATACAACCATCACCCTTGAGGACGAGCCGCTGATGGGGAAGAGCAAATCTGACTCCATACTGCATCTCTTTTTTTTACTTTAACCTTTGTGTTCTATTGCTTTTGTTACCAATTAATCACTAAAGGAGTGTTGTCTACAGCTTAAAATGTACATAATGGCCCATCTCCAGGAACCCTGCCTCCTATGCCTGAGTGTTAAGCTAAAATTTCTTTGTTTAGCTCACAGGAAACATCCTGACTAGACCCACCTATGAACAGCTGTAGGAAAGAAGAAATTAACACATTACCTCCAGAGTCTGGCTGGAACCAAGAAATATCTGTAACACCTTTTGGGGCTTCCCTGGTAGCTCAGTGGTAAAGAATCTGCCTGCTGATGCAGGAGCTGTGCGTTCGATCCCTGGATCAGGAAGATCCCCTGGAGAAGGAAATGGCAACCTGCTCCAGTATTCTTGCCTGAGAAATCCCATGGACAGAGGAATCTGGTGGGCTACAGTTCATGGGGTCGCAAAAGAGTAAGACACAACTCAACAACAACAACAAATTGCCTTTTTTACTTTATCTCCTCAACTCTCCCTCTCTGCTCTATTAAAAGAACCAGCATTCAAATCCGAGCAAGATGTTTTTTTGGGACATTAGTCCACCATCTTCTTGGTCTGCTGGCTTTACAAATAACACTGCTATTCATTGTCCCAACACCTTGTTTCTCACCTGACTGGCCTGTTATGCAGTAAGCAGTATGAACTTGGACTCAGTAACACTTCTGAACCAAAGGCGGGCACATTCCCTCCTCCAGAAACCCACTCACCTATTTCCTCTTCTGCTACGAGAGAACCTCCCTCCTCTTCACTAAGCAGCTTCCTTTTAGACACTTGCCTCTTCTCTTTTCTATTCTTTGAAGATAATCGTTTTGAGTCTGAAGAGAAAAAAAACGCATGGGGTAGAGGCCCTGACCAGCAAACACTCCCAAAAAGAGAGAAGACTTTACGTTAGCTTCATTCAATGTAGACAAAAAGGGCAGAGGGGAGTGAAAACAGTACATTTCCACGTTAAAATAGAATGCTTCTTTTCATTAAGCTCACATGTCACCACATGCAGCTGGTCTAGCCTCTTTATGTTTCTAATCACTGGGAGAAAAGGCTGTAAGCCCTTCTTGAATTTAGATGGGTTGCATATAAAGGAATGCTCATTTCTAAGCTTGATCCCTGGGCTAGAAAAAACTAAGTAAGTAGCCCACGCTCTACATGGTTGGCCCAGCTCTAAACCAGTTTAGCTTTTCTCTCTCCTGTTTAGTGAGCCAATACTTGCAAAAGTGCTGCAAATATCACCACAAGGAAATGTTATTAATATGTTCCGTGGCCCCATTTTTATTGTTTGTTTACAGTTTTTCTACTCCAGATTAATTATAAGGTCTCTTATCAGGTGGTTTGCAGCTCGGGGTAGAAAGGTTCATTGCTGAGCAAGAAATAGCCACACAGTCTCTTTTGAAAGCCAGACCTGACCAAGGAAACCCTGACGTCTCCTTGGTTCTTTAATCAGCAGGACTGCCTAGTCCCAAAGGGCAGGAGAGCTGGCTGTTGATATTTACGTAGCTTGTGTGCAGAGGTGATCCAGCCCAGCTGTAAACAGTTCAACATAAAGAAATGTATGATCCCTTTGTGAACTGGGGTCACTTCTCTATTGCTTTTGTTTGTTTTGGATACATGGTTTCCTGATTGCTTCAATCCATTTCACATTAATGGAATAACCAGGTGTATAAGGCTTTCCTATGCTCAAAGAGGTGATGAATTCAGTTCTGTGGTGAATCAGATCTTTGGGGAAGAGTGACCTCTCTCTGGGTTTTTCCCCAGGGCTTTGTAAACTCTGTGATATGAATCTAGCTGAGTGTCTGCACTGAGAATTATAGCTTCCACTCCATGTCTGTGTGCCTTCACTCACACTTCAGTCGCTCAGTCATGTCCTACTCTTTGCCACCCCATGGACTGCAGCACGCCAGGTCTCCCTGTGCCCAACTCCCCAAGTTTACTCAAACTCTTGTCCATTGAGTCGGTGATGCCATCCAACCATCTCATCTTCTGTCGTCCCCTTCTCCTCCTGCCTTCAATCTTTCCCAGCATCAGGGTCTTGTCCAATGAGTCAGCTCTTTGCATCAAGTGGCCAAAGTACTGGAGTTTCAGCTTCAATATCAGTCCTTCCAATGAACACCCAGGACAGATTTCCTTTAGGATGGACTGGTTGGATCTCCTTGCAGTCCAAGGGACTCTCAAGAGTTTTCTCCAACACCACAATTCAAAAGCATCAATTCTTCAGTGTTCAGCTTTCTTTATAGTCCAACTCTCACATCCACACATGACCACTGGAAAAACCATAGCCTTGACTAGACAGAACTTTGTTGACAAAGTAATGTCTCTGCTTTTTAATATGCTATCTAGGTTGATCATAACTTTTCTTCCAAGGAGTAAGTGTCTTTTTCTTTCATGGCTGCAGTCACCATCTGCAGTGATTCTGGGGCCCCAAAAAAGAAGGTCAGCCATTGTTTTCCCATCTATTTGCCATGAAGTGATGGGACTGGATTCCATGATCTTAGTTTTCTGAATGTTGAGCTTTAATCCAACTTTTTCATCCTCCTCTTTCACTTTCTTCAAGAGGCTCTTTAGTTCTTCTTCACTTTCTGCCATAAAGGTGGTGTCATCTGCATATCTGAGGTTATTGATATTTCTCCCGGCAATCTTGATTCCAGCTTGTGCTTCCTTCAGCCCAGCGTTTCTCATGATGCACTTAACTCTGCATATAAGTTAAATAAGCAGAGTGACAATATATAGCCTTGATGTACTCCTTTTCCTATCTGTTGTTCCATGTCCAGTTTTAACTGTTCTTTCCTGACCTGCATACAGATTTCTCAAGAGGCAGGTCAGGTGGTCTGGAATTCCCATCTCTTTCAGAATTTAAAGTTGACAAAACAACACTCTTGCTAATGATGTTTTAAATTTCCCTGTTACCCAACTTACTGCTAAGTACACACGAGGAACAGAATAAATAGTCCTCTGTTGATTCTACCTCTCTGTATTTAGCCTGTAACTAAGAGAAACTCCTCCAGAATCAATCTGCTGATGATACTGGATGCCACTTTAAGCATACCTGAGCCTTCTATCACTATCACTGTATTTTATCTCTAGAACTCACTGGTGCCTGTCTCTATATTGAATTAATCTGACATTTTTAAGCCTTTAGCAAAGCACCACTGAATTTGCCCAGGATGTTTACTATCAGTTACTCATCCTAACATGCCTGTTGGGCAGAGGAGTGTAAGCACTGGCATTTTATAAAACAGGAAACATACTCCTGATAACACAGAAGGAATCTGAGACAGACCATGATTGGACTTCTAGATACACACCCAGGGCTTACATGACCTGAGACAATGGTAGGTATTTTCATCACTGACTCATTATTGAAAGCATGACCTTCTCCAAAAAGCCGTTCTCAACCACTCCAGTCCACAGGGACTCTTTTCTAGCACACACCCTTCCCCAGCCACCTCTCAAACTCCTAACACACACTATATTTGTATTTACGCTGGTCTTTAATCACATGCTCTTTGCAATTATTTTCAATGGATAACAATATCTTCTTTCTGGAATATTACCTCCTTAAGGATACTCCCGTCTGTATTCCTCTACCACCCCCAGCACCATGCTTATTCCAAGATGAAGCTGCCTGTGACCACCACTAGCCTTGATGGCTGTAACTGAGGATGATAAATTGATATAAAAGTGAATCACGATATGATTCTCAGCTTGATCCAAAAAGGACAAACAGATAACCCCTCCCAGGAACTGCCTCCTTGGTGGTATTCTCTGACCCAAGCAGATAACAGCCACTGTCTCCCTACACTCCTTGCAAGAGTCTTGCTCGGCAGGTACCCATCCATGAATGCCCGCTTCGTCTCTCAAGTTCATGTAGAAAATTCTGATGAGCTAATCTTGAAATGAGTGCCCACAGACTGTCAGAATGCCCTGGGTAACAGCCTGCCCTCTGCTCAACCAGCAAGCCTAAGGGTAAACCCACCTGTCTACCCAGCAAGCTCCCTATTTAATCTGACCATACAGAAACCCAAAACACAGTGACTCAAAAAGCCAATTAAAAAAAAAAAATGTTAAAAAGTTCAACATAGAAAGTTTGGGAAATGAAGAAAAGAAGACTAAGTTTAAAAAGTATCCATTATTTCACCAACTGAAGATAAACACCACTAACATGCTGGTATATTTCTTTCCAGTCTTTTTCTTTTTTGTGTAAAAATATTTTTCTAATGTAACAAAAACTGTAGTTTTGTAGCCTGACTTTTTTCACTTAGTGGTAACATCTCACTTAGCATTTTTCATGTTATTAAAAATTCCAAAAGCATGATGTTAATGGCTTCATATTTCTTACCACAGCGGTACTTTGATAATTTAGCCATGCTTCTATTACTATTCTCTTCACACATCATATTGATGTTACCGGAGGAGTCCCAGACTGGGAAGCCTGCCCCAAACCATTCCACTGAAGTTCTGGTTAGGAAACAGACAAATAGATTCTCTTCCCAATGGAGAAAATAACTACGATTTCTCATGACAAGCCAATGTTTTCCAGCTATATAAAAATGGCCAGTGTGACTGACCCTATTGATATTCCAGCCCATACTTCCCTTGATCTATTCACCTACAAGATGGCAGACTCATTCCTTGCCTTCTGGCAGCTTCTCATCTAAAGCAACAAGCATTTCTCCTTCTCTACTTGGAGATTTTCTCCAGGATTCAAAGCCTCCAGGGAAATCCTCAACCAAGGAGGGCAGAGTTGATGGATAAACACTTCCAACTTCTTTGACCCTCCCTGGGAAAGTTGTGACGCTCCTTTTATTCACTTACTTGATGGTTGTGGTGGGACCAAGCCACAGTCGCCAGCAGGGGTAATCCACTTATTACCAGCTTTCCTCTCCTGCTTTACTGGTCCCGTTCCTTCAGAGATGCTTCCTGGGATCCACTCCCAAAAAACAGACTAACCTCAGTCTTATCTCCAGATCTGTTTGGGGAAGCTCAGACAAAAACAGTCACCCAAGAGCTTACCTAAAAAAGAATACAGACGTGGAGAATCCCAGTATTTCACTACTTTTCCCAGTATTTTATAGCCAATAAACTACTGCTAGTATTCACTCTATGTGGACAAGAGTTTGCATCACTAACATAAGGACTGAAACTTCCTTCCTTTCAGAGCCATCTTGACTCCCTTCCATCCTCTTTGAAATTCTCTTCATGATTGTGAGTGTAAATCGAATGCCATTCCCCTTTACTCAGTGGCCGTTCTTTAGAACACACATCGTTTGTCCTTAGGGCTATTTAGAAATCAGCATTGTCACCTTCAGTATTTATTCTGTGAAGAATCTGGGGACAAGGAATTTGAAATGTCAGTGGATTTAAATAGACCAAAGTGCCTGCTAAATTCAACCAACAGGTTAATAGTCTCTGTTTGTACAACTGTGACTTGATCTAAACCTGAAGCAGCAGTCAAGTACCATATAAATAATTTACCGAGGACTGCTTGAGGCCAATTCATGAAGCAATGACTGTTTGAAATAAGTCAGAAAGCCAAAAGTCTTTGAAACCTCAAATTATTTACAAAAGAACTGAGACGCCTCTTTCTACATAAAATAATGAATGCAAACCTTTCACACACTTCTAAAATATTCTCTACTAAGAAGTATTGTGTAGCCCAGTGATTTCCTCCCCTCTTTGAACCCTCATTTTCCATGCTGGTAAACTTTTTTCTTCTTCAGTTCTTGCTTTTACGCTATTGAGCATTTAGAGACAGATTAAAACCTCCAGAGACTAAATTATGATACATTTCCCATTCCTTACTGATACACAATTGAAAACTAACACAATTCTAAATCCCAAAATGAGTAGCAGAATGACTACAAAGTTCTAATATTTCCTCTTGTGCACACTTTGATGCTTTCTTGAAATATCACATATATTTCAAAAATATCTCTTTTCTGAAACCCTAATTATCGGCTGAGTTTGCCTATTCAGTAGCCCCATCAGTGGCACACCCAAGACTATGCACCATTTTGTAACATAGAATTATGCACTGAAAAACTGGCTGAAGTCCCAAGTCACATATTCAACTACATCCCATATACACAATAGCCAAAGAATGAAAAAATGCTCCAAATGTGGCCCTCTGGTTGGTACTCAGACAGGAGATGAATTTATTTTTCAAAAAAATGACAAATCTCACAAAGGATGGCTAACTGTGATGCCAGAGTTCCAGCAAAGGAGGGTATTACCAGTAGAAATCATATTAATCTACATATAACCAAACACATGTCTCCAGGTTTTTCTACCAGCAACCAAAAACAAATTGAATCTAAAATAGCCACTAGACAGGCCTTGGCAGCACAGCCGATTTATCAGCACTCATGCTGGCCAAAATTCTCAGCTGGATTCGACATCCAGGAGATGAATGGGAGCAAATCGTTCAGACAATTCAAGTGGTCTGACGCAAAGCTCCACATCTCAGGGTTCTTTCAGTCAACAAGGAGAAAAGCCCAACTCGAACCAGCTCAGAATAAAAAAGGGGGAGGGGAGGTTACGGTTTATGTACCTGGGGACCCCTGGGTCTTTAGGAAAGTCAGGGGACTTCAAGCTAGTCTGAATACAGAGGCTTGAACACTGCTCCCGTCTTTCCTCTCTCGGCTCTGGTTGCCTGGAACATGGGAGGCAACATTCTACAAACTGGAGCCTCTTCTTCATCACTTCAGTAAGTCTGGGGCTGTCGCTGTGTGGCTCAGCTTGTATCACTTGCCCCCTCCTTAGTTTCAGGCTATTTTGGCCAAGGCTGGGTTCATCTTAGCCAGAAATCTAGAGGTGGGGCTGCCCACATACATGTGAAGAGAGAATAAGAAGAGGTGATTCTGCAAGAGATGCTGGGCAGCAAGAAAAGATGTTTACCATGACGCCTTATCCCTCATTTACATCTTATGTTGGCTGAAAGCAGCATTCAACCATATCCTGCATCTTCCTGCTAAAAGCAGCTGGAAGAGACCCTCAGCTTAACAGGAGTCAACGCCATTTGTTGCTCGATTGACTGACTCCATTAGAACAATAAAAAAACAAGGGGTTTGCTTTGAGCAAGGGCCATGTATGGCAGTCTGCAAAGACAAAGGACCTCACTAAAAGGCAGAACTTACCCACAAAAGTTGTTAATATGACTCATACAGGTTGAGTCTCTGTAGATACCTACCTACCTTAGAAAGCATTTTAACTTCAAATAAGAAGCCCAAATAGGCTAGGATATCTGAGTCCAGCTAGACTACATACCCAACACCCCAGAACAACATTTTTGACTGGTGAATTTGTGGAAGGTCCTGTGTATAGGGGGGCTGGTTAGCTCCTTACACAATATTTTGACAACTTCACAAGCATTTTGAAGCCCCTACTTTCTCACTAGCCAATCAACCAAAGCCTGTGTGATAGAGCATTACAGAAAAACACTGGGGTGGATTCTGGTCACCATGTTGCTATTAATAAAGACGTGTGATTCTGAGCAAATCACTCAGTCTCTCTGAGTGTCAGTCACCTACTCTATAAAACAAGGGATTTATTCTCTGTAAACTCTGACAGTCTACAATTACAACTTCCTGAGCTTGCCAATAGGGCAGTGACTCCTAACCTTGGCTGAACATTAGAAATAGCTTGACAGCTTTAAAAATAACCCAGGGGGTACTTCCCTGGTGGTCCAGTGACTAAGACTCCGAGCTCCCAATGCAGGGGACCCAGGTTTGATCCCCAGTCAGGAAAGTAGATTCCATATGCCACAGCCAAGAGTGCGCATGCTGCAACTAAGAAGAAAAGATCCTGCAAGCCACAATGAAGATCTAAGATCCTGAAAGTAACACCTGGCACAGCTGGCTGAATGAATGAATAATATTAAATATACCGCCCCCCACCCCATGCCTAGGTCACAACTCAGACCAATTACATGCATATTTCTGATGATAAGAGCTAGAATGGCAACCACTCCAGTATTCACGTCTGGAGAATTCCACGGATGGAGGAGCCTGGCAGGGCTCCAGTCCATGGACAGAGGAGCCTGGACATGACTGAAGCAACAGCACAGCACATACACGCTAGGTGATTTGCAGCCAAGGTTAAGAACTACTATACTATTTCATTCTGCAGTCTTCTGGAAGAACAAGTTGAATGGGGTGAAAAATTCGACCTGAAAAATATATACCAGAGGTCCCACTGCAATCACGGTGGTCCTGCAGCTAGTGGCATCTGCCATGAGCATTTCACTTCCTGCCTTAGAAATTACTGTCTTTTATTGATGTGACTGGTACCATCTGGCACTCAGCATATTCCAGAACAGGTTTCATGAATTAGGGTAGTATTATTTTGGGTGCTAAAACCATTTCAGCCAAAGGATATTTTTCACTCTTAAGAGAATAGAAAACTTCAAGATACTTCTCATGGTGCATAATGAACTAGGAAATGAGAGACATCCAAGTGATAGTTTAATCATTTTCCTCTTATGTAATAACACATGTTTTTGTTCAGTCACATGAATCATCAAATTTTTCTAACATAAGAATGCATTGGAAAGCAAGGGGGAATGTTTTTCGGCAATTAGTTGCTTTTTAACAGAAAAAATCATCATCAGTTGAGCTTTCTATGGTTCAATAATACCAACCAGCATTTATGTCACTTTCAATGATAGGTTGGTCTGTTTCACTGAACTTTTTTTTCTAGGAAAAAATTGCTATACAATTTTGTGATTCATATCCATACCTCCTGCCACATAATCGCATGTTCCATGCAAGCCTGCCTCCTACGTGCAAGGGCTTGCTTTTCACCTTTGTTGTTTGTTCCTTCCTCTCTCTGCTTTGTGAGCTCTGATGCCCTTTGAAAGTACCAAGCCAGAAATAACTTCGATTGAAGTTTCAGAAGCTACCTTGCCTTCATGAAATGTCATTCATTCAAAGACTTCTTAAAATATATCTGACAGGATTTTTTTTTTAATGATAGAAATGAAGTTGATGGAAAGGTGAGCCCTCTTCATGTCTCTCCTTTTTTTAAAAGGAAACATTTGGCGATTAAATAAAAACACATGCCTCAGTTGACCAAAATAAACTTTATTTTCTTCAAAGAGGCTCAAACTCATGGGACCTATTTTCCTCTTTGGACAGGGAGGTCCTTGGGTATAAAGGTGGATTTGTGCTTATTTTATATGGCTTCAAACTCAGTATTTCCTACACTTCAGTGCAGACTGCACTTCTGTGGGAATGCTCAAAACTACCTCTTCTACAAAACGCTTTCTATTGTAATTTCTCGTAATAATTCAGATTTTTGGCTTCTTTTACTTAATCACATTGTCTAATAACACCAGACTCCATGCCCAAATGGCAACCCTTGCCTGGGGTTGAGAAGACACCACTCCTTTTAGAAGGAGTCTGGGTCCCTAATTCACCATTGTCTCTGTCACTCCGACTTCACTCACTTCAGTTATCATTTGTTCTCTGGGGTCTTAGGCAAGTTTTCTTTGCTCTCAGACTCCCTGAACTATCAAAGTTTTAAGAATCGTGTATTAGTAAGGGTTTTCTGGAGAAAATCATTAGATAGATAAAGATATAGACAGATATTCTGTATCTATCTACCTAGCTATTTATCTACACACACATACATACAGATGGAGAAGAGCAAAGAAATATATTGCTTGATTTTTAAGGATTTGGGTCATGTGATTGTGGGGAATTTCAAGTCCAAAATTTATAGGCAAGCTAGAAATTGAGGTAAGAATTGATCTCGCAGTCTAAAGTCCAAAATCTAGAAACGTAGGCAAGGTTTCTATGTTGCAATCTATGAGGCAGAATTTCTTCTTTGGGAAACTCCCAGTCTTCATTCTTAAGGCCTTCAACAGACAATGAGGCCAATCCACATCACAGAGAGTAAACTGCTTTACTTAAAGTCTATTAACCACAACTTTAAAAATGCTTTCACAGCAACATCCAGGCTGCTGTTTGACAAATAATTTGGCACCATGGCCTAGCTAAGTTGACATGTAAAATTAACCATCACAGAGATGCAGAGAACAGGGCCCCTTTCTCAGAAACATAATGTTTATATAACCCTTTGTTTCCCCTCCACTCTCCTTCTTCCTTAACCAGGGGGGTTTTCTCTAGTCCTGAAACCAGGGAGCCTCAAATTCACCCAAAATTATTGATGCTATTCTAAGAAATCTTTAGTCTATTACAGCAGCCTTTCCCTGAGTCATACATACTCCAAGGCTGGAGCTGCCTAAGTCGGGGAAACGCCTGGGTACAACCACATATGGGAAACCACATCCTCAAGTAGTACTTCAGAACATCACCTGCCCCCATTACATTCCATCAGTATTCATCAGTGCTGTTTCAGTTATGCCCTCTTTTTTTCTCTTCCTGCCCAAATTATAAAAAGTTTCCTTTATGGCTTATTGCTAATTCTTCATCACCCACTTACTGTTAAATATATTTGCACCCTGACTTCTGCTTTCTACCTCCACCCAACTGAACCCATGCACTGGGGAGTTCTTGATGACTCTTTAAGATTCTCTTGGGTCCCTGGTGTCTTTGACCCTTAGCTGCTTTGGGGAATATTACTATGCCTTTCCTTTTGACTTTTTCCCTCTGATTCTCTATTTGCAGGAAAATCTCTAACTGACATCCAAGGCATGGTATTTCTCAAAGTTTTTCTTCAGCTGGGCTCTCTTCTCCACCACTACGTAACAATTTTATCTACTCCCAAATGTAATCACCATGATAGAGAAGACTCCAAAACATGTATCTCTAGCTCTAACTTCTTTCATAAGCTTTAGGGTAATATTTTTTCCCCATATTCAGGACCTCTCCACCTAGATGTCCCTCTGGTACCTAAATTTCAATATGTCAAAAAGTTATCATTGGATAAAAAACCAAGAAACTACAAAATGTCTATAAGAGACATACTTTAGGTTGAAAAACACACATAGATGGAAAGTGAGGGGATGAAAAAAGGTATGTAATGCAAATGGAAACTGCAAGAAATGGAGGTAGCAATAATCACATCAGACAAAGCAGACTATTAAACAAAGTCCATAAAAAAGATAAATACCATATAATGATAAAGGAGTCAATACAAGAAAAGGATATTACACTCATTAACACATACGTACCCAATATCAGAGTACCTAAAAATATAAAACAAATACTAACAGAAAAAAACAGAGAAAGTGACAGGAACACAATCAGTGTCAGTTCAGTTCAGTCGCTGAGTCGTGTCCGACTCTGCAACCCCATGAATCGCAGCACGCCAGGCCTCCCTGTCCATCACCATCTCTCGGAGTTCACTCAGACTCACGTCCATCGAGTCCGTGATGCCATCCAGACATCTCATCCTCGGTCGTCCCCTTNTTTGGCTGTGCCTTGGGACTCGCGTGACCTTAGTTCCCTGGCCAGGGATCAAACCTGTGTCCCCTGCAGTGGAAACAGAGTCGTAGTCACTGGACCACCAGGGATGTCCCAGGGGTGATTTTCCTGTTGTGAGCAGGGGTACTTTGTGTCTACCCAGTGTGATCTATGTGGAAATCTCCTCCGATTTTTATATTCCACACCTTGTCTTAGTACCAAATAGTCTAATTCTCCCAGAGCACCAGCAGTCAAGTCTGTATGGGTGAAACAGTTTTCCCTGAAGAATTGGGGGTAATTAAAGAAAAGTAATTACAACAGAGGAAAAAACCTTTTAATATCATATCCTACCTATGTCTGTTTCCTTAGTGCAAGGGAAGGAAAAAGACAAATTCAGCCCCTCACGAGGGGTCACTTAAGGGCACACACCAGTCCTGTCTCGCTCTCCTGCCTTCTTTTTCTTTGCCTTCAGCATGCACCCCCCTCCTGTTTAGCAAAACTCTCAGTGCCCACCCCCACAGGGATTTGTTTGACTCTGGTTTCCATCTCCCTCCTCTAGGAGAGCAATCCAGAAAATGAAGTCATCTTCGATGATATATGCTCAATGACATATTTGATCTGGAACAGTATCAAGGGGACTTCAGCAGAATGTCCTGGCTGAGCTCACTGGCAAAGTAGAAATGTCTGCAGAGGCATCACAGGGAAGAGTGAAGGCTGGATTTGGAACTGAGACTCCAAGGCCTAATACACTGCATGGTCATTAAATTGGAAAAAGGAGTAGTTTGTAATCCAAAGATGTAGAGGTGATTTTTTTTCATTGGACAACCTGAGTTAATGACTAAATGAAAGGATGGAA
>SJYV01030169.1:0-24854 GCA_006410875.1 Neotragus pygmaeus
TGTGTATGTCACCTTAGTCATTCAGTCAGAGTGATTCTGACATTAATTAATTTATTTTTGAGGTACTCCCATGGCTTTCTTTAACTTTCATTTATCTTTACTATTTATATACACTAATGAGCATGGAATTATATAGATATTGAACTAGTTGATTTTCTTTTTAAAATGTAAGTATAGTTGACTTACAATATTATATTAGTTCCAATTGCACAGCATAGTTTTTGTATTTTGTGGGGTTTTTTTAGGTTTTATAGATTATATCCCCCATTTAGTTAGAAAATTTTGGCTATGTTTCCTGTGACATACATTATGTTCTTATGAGATTTATTTTATACCTGAAAGTTTGTACCTCTTAATCCTCTTTATCTTGCTTCTCTCTCCACTCCTCTCTCTTCTGGCAACCACTAGTTTGTTCATTGTGAGTCCGGTCCTGTTTTATATGCCTTATTTTTTAGATTCCACAAGTAAGTGAAAATATAGAATTTATTTTTCTCTGCCTGACTTACTTCAGTAAGCATAATACCCTCTGAGTCTACTCACATTGTTGCAAATGGAAAATTTCCATTCTTTTTATGGCTGAGTAGTATTTTATTATGCACATATACCACATCTTGCCAGGAGAAATATCAATAACCTCTGATATGCAGATGACACCACCCTTATGGCAGAAAGTGAAGAGGANCAGGGAGGCCTGGCGTGCTGCGGTTCATGGGGTTGCAAAGAGTCGGACATGACTGAGTGACTGAACTGAGCTGAATTCCTGCATTGGCAGGTGATTCTTTACCACAGAGCCACCAGGGAAACCCTAGTTCGTACATTTTTAAATGGATGGAAAGCAATTCAAACGATGAATGTATTTCTTGATATGGGAAAGCTCTATGAAGTTCAAATTTCAGTGTCCGTAAGTAAAGTATCATGGGCCCTGCTCATTTGTCTACGTATTGTCAATAGGCTGCTTTTGTACCAGGATGTCTGAGTTGAGTTTAGTTGCGGCAGAGATCATATGCACTGCAAAATCTAAAATATTTACCACCTGGCCCTTACAGAAAAAAATAAATAAATTGCGTACTTTTGAATTAAATCATAGGAGAAAAGAGCCATTGAAAAGAAGCTTCTTTTTAACTGAAACCATGTAAAAAGCAACCTGCTTAAAATCAGTAAGTCCAAAGAAATGAAGAAAAAAAAGAGATGAAATTCCACATTGCTATGGATATTGGGGGAAGAATAGTTCCACACACAGCCCATGGGAGTGCTAATATATTCTTTCTGTTCTGCTGGTACATATCAAGGACCTTAACAATGTTCCTATGCTTTTCCCAGTCCATTGTTTCTAGAAATGAATGTCATGGAAACTCCCAATTATATGTGTGGTTTTATCTATCAGATTTTACTGCAAAGTTGTAATATGGAAACAGCAAAAATCACCACCTCCAAAACTATGTCCAATAAGAGGAGATGTTTTATCTACAGATGAATGGATAAAGAGATGGTATGTATATACAATGGAATACGACACAGCTGTGAAAAAGAATGAAAGCATGCTATTTGCAGCAACATGGATGGACTAAAGATGATTAGACTAAGTGAATTAAGTCAGACAGAAGAAGACAAATGTCATAGGATACTGCTTATATGTGGAATCCAAAAAACGATAGAAATGAACTTATGTACAGAATAGGATAGACTCACAGATGAAGGAAACAAACTTATGGCTACCAAAGAGGGAAGTGGGAGGAGGGATTAATTAAGCATTTGGAATTAACAAATACACACTGCTGCTGCTGCTGCTGCTAAGTCGCTTCAGTCATGTCCGACTCTAGATGGCAGCCCACCAGGCTCCGTGTCCCTGGGATTCTCCAGGCAAGAACACTGAAGTGGTTTGCTATTTCCTTCTCCAATGCAGGAAAGTGAAAAGTGAAAGTGAATTTGCTCAGTTGTGCCTGACTCTTAGTGACCCCATGGACTGCAGCCTACCAGGCTCCTCTGTCCATGGGATTTTCCAGGCAAGAGTACTGGAGTGGGGTGCCATTGCCTTCTCCGATATATAAAATAGAGAAACAACAAGGACCTACTGTATAGCATGAGACTATATTCAATATTTTGTAGTAATCTACAAAAAAGGCCTTAATGACCCAGGTAACCACGATGGTGTGGTCACTCACCTAGAGCCAGACATCCTAGAGTGTGAAGTCAAGGGGGCCTTAGGAAGGATGACTATGAATAAAGCTGGGGAAGTGATGGAATTCTAGCTGAGCTCTTTCAAATCCTAAAAGATGATACTATTAAAGTGCTGCACTCAGTATGCCAGCAAATTTGGAAAACTCAGCAGTGGCTACAGGACTGGAAAATGTCAGTTTTTATTCCAATCCAAAGAGCAATGTCAAAAAATATTCAAACTACTGCATGATTGCACTTATTTCACATGCTAGCAAAGTAAGCTCAAAATCGTCCAAGCCAGGCTTCAAGAGTACATGAACCAAGAACTTCCAGATTTGTAAGCTGTATTTAGAAAAGACAGAGGAACCAGAGATCAAATTGCCAACATCTGTTAGATCATCAAAAAATGAAAAGGCAAGAGAATTCCAGAAAAACATCTACTTCTGACTATGTGGATCACAGCAAACTGTGGAAAATTCTTAAAGAGATGGGAATATAAGACCACCTTACCTGCCTTCAGAGAGATCAAGAAACAACAGTTTGAACTGGACATGAAACAATGGATTAGTTCCAAATTGGGAAAGGAGTATGTCAAGGCTGAATATTGTCACCCTGCCTACTTAACTTATATACAGAGTACATCATGTGAAATGCCAGGCTGGATGAAGCACAAGCTGGAATCAAGATTATCAGGAGAAATATCAACAACCTCAGATATGCAGATAATACTACCATAATGGCAGAAAGTGAAGGGGAACTAAAGAGCTCCTTGATAAAGGTGAAAGAGGAGAGTAGAAAAGCTGGCTTAAAAATCAACATTCAAAAAACAAAGATCATAGCATCCAGTCCTGTCAATTTATGACAAATAGATGGGGTAAAAATGAAAATAGTGACTGACTTTATTTTCTTGGGCTCCAAAATCACTACAGATGGTAACTACAGCCATGAAATTAAAAGATGCTTGCTCCTTGGAAGAAAAGCTATGACCAACCTAGACAGCATATTGAAAAGCAGAGACATCACTTTGCCGACAAAGGTCCATTTAGTCAAAGCTATGGTTTCTCCAGTAGCCATGTAAGAATGTGAAAGCTGGACAATAAAGAAGGCTGAGCCCTGAAGAACTGATGCTTTCAAAATTTGGTGTTGAGAAGAGTTCCTTGGACTGCAAGGAGATCAAACCAGTCAGTTCTAAAGAATCAACCATACTTTGGCCACCTGATGTGAAGAGCTGACTCATTGGAATAGAGCTTGATTCTGGGAAAGATTGAAGGCAGGAAGAGAAGGGGACAACAGAGGATGAGATGATTGGATGGCATCACCAACTCAGTGGATAGGAGTTGAGCAAAATCCATGAGATAGTAAAGGACAGGGAAGCCTGGCATGCTGCAGTCCATGGGATCACAAAGAGTGAGACATGCCTTAGCGACCAAACAACAGCCCTGGGGTGATAACAAATGCTTTATAGGATTTATTTAATCGTGAGAAAATGCAGACAGGAAAGTACGATCGTCCTCATTTTACATAAGGAAATGCCTCTAATCATTCATAGGTGATGGAACTCCATCTACACCCAGATTTCCCTTGTTTTCTTCTATGGCACAGCTACATGCTTTTTATATGTAGGACAGACTGCTGGCTATGTCTCTATTGTTTGAAGCCACCAAGTTTGTGGCGAGTTCAAGACTGCCCCATAAAACACAGGCTTGGGAACCAGAAGCAGAGCTGCCCAGAGACAGCCTGAAAATTGGAGGGTTCCTGAAGGACTCAAGCTGCAGGATAACTCCAGGAGCTCACTGGAGTGTGCTTTCAAGTTGACACGAAGCATTTCTGATCGTAAGTCTTCTCTAATCCCCTGGATATTAGTATAATTTTTATTCCCCAAGAAACTGAGGCTTAAAAAGCTTAAGAGATTTACCCAAGGCAGGTAAATCAGACGAGTGAGGCTATAAACCCAGAATGGCAATGCCACAGGAAGCACAGTTCAGGTAAGTCCAACATGCGCTGGTTAAGAGTCGCCTACATACTAGGTACAAAGGCAAGACAGACTGAGCCAGGAGCTTTCCTTCAGGAGATGGCAATTTAGAGGTATAGACAGATATGAAAGCAAACAAGCTCCATGCAGGGGATACATCTGAAGTGGAGGACAGGTGTGGATGCCTGCTCCAGCCCTGGGGGTTCAGCCAGGAGGAGGCGACTTCCCATCTCGGCTTGGGAAGAGGATTAAGAGTTAGGTGGGTGGAGGGACTTCCCTGGTGGTCCAACGTTAGGCAGGTGGAGATGGAGCCATGCGCGGTCCTGGCCAGCAGTTCCCAAACTGTTTGGTGCTAAGACTCCTTTGCTAAGTCGCTCCAGTCATGTCGGACTCTGTGCAACCCCATGGACAGCAGCCCCCCAGACTCCCCAGTCCCTGGGATTCTCCAGGCAAGAACACTGGAGTGGGTTGCCATTTCCTTCTCCAACGTGAGAAAGTGAAAAGAGAAAGTGAAGTCGCTCAGTCATGTCCGTCTCTTAGCGACCCCATGGACTGCAGCCTACCAGGCTCCTCCTTTACACACTTACAAATTACTGTGGGCCCCAAAGAGCTTTTGTCATGTGAATTACAGTATATTAGAAATTAAAACTGAGACATTGTAAACATATTTGCCAATTTATTGAGAGGAAAACTAATAAACTCATTCAATTTAGTTCAGTTCAGTTCAGTCGCTCAGTCGTGTCCGACTCTTTGCGACCCCATGAATCACAGCACGCCAGGCCTCCCTGTTCGTCACCGTCTCTCGGAGTTCACTCAGACTCACGTCCATCGAGTCCATGATGCCATCCAGCCATCTCATCCTCGGTCGTCCCCTTCTCCTGCCCCCAATCCCTCCCAGCATCAGAGTCTTTTCCAGTGAGTCAACTCTTCGCATGAGGTGGCCAAAGTACTGGAGTTTCAGCTTCAGCATCATTCCTTCCAAAGAAATCCCAGGGTTGATCTCCTTCAGAATGGACTGGTTGGATCTCCTTGCAGTCCAAGGGACTCTCAAGAGTCTTCTCCAACACCACAGTTCAAAAGCATCAATTCTTCGGTGCTCAGCCTTCTTCACAGTCCAACTGTGAGAATCCATACATGACCACAAGGAAAAACCATAGCCTTGACTAGGCGGACCTTAGTTGGCAAAGTAATGTCTCTGCTCTTGAATATACTATCTAGGTTGGTCATAACTTTAGGCATGAACATAAAGAACACCTAATTTTAGTGAAAAGCAAGTTATTTCAAAACAAAATTGTAGGCTATAGAAAAATGGCCTTGTTTGACATTTTTGTGAATCCCCTTAGTGTCCAGCTGTCTGGCTTATCAGGTGGCTCAGTGGTAAAGGATCCACCTGCCAATGAAGGAGCCACAGGAGACGTGGCTTTGATTCCGGGGTTGGGAAGATCCTCTGCAGGAGGCATGGCAGCCCACTCCAGTGTTCTTGCCTGGAGATTCCCATGGACAGAGGAGCCTGGCGGGCTACAGTCCACGGGGTGCAAAGTCGGACACGACTGAGCGAGTGAGCATGGACACAGATCTGGCTCATCAGCTGGGTCTTTCGATCCAGCGCCACAGTCAATCCGTTGTGATATGTGGCTTTGACTTATATCTATGGAGAAGACATTTGACCTCACACACACAGTAAGCAGGACAAGGAAGGACCTCAGGGACCCTCTGGGGGGCTCTGGTGGATCCTCATCCAGATCCAGTTCCCCTCCCAGGTAAAACTCATTCGCCAAACACGCTGTGCTGTGGTCTGCCTTCTGGCCTTGGGTCAGGAACAGAAGGAACAGCCTGACCTGAGGCCAGGAGGCAGACCGCAGCATGGCGTGTTTGGCGAGTGAGTTATACACAGCTCTGCATAACCAGAAAACATCCTGGGAAAGACCCCAGATGGCAAGAATGGCCCTTGAAGTGGTGGATGGGCGAGTGTATGGATGCGTGGTGCTCCACGCTTCAGCTGGCAGTGATGGAAGGCAGTCCTTGGGGCAAGGAGAGGCCCCAAGCTACTGGTCTTGGGAAAGAGAACTCCAGCTGCTCAGGAGGGAAGGGTTTGTGGGGCAGGAGGGGCCAGAAAGGGCAAGCCTGAAAGCTGATGCAATGGTCCAGCCAATGGAAGGCCAGCCTCTGGAAGATCCTGGGAGGTGTTATCAGATGTAACTGGGTTACATCACAGTACAAAGCCGCAGCTCACACTGATGGCCCCGAGCCAACGAGACAAGGTTAATCACACTGAATAGACTGTTTTAAGAACAGGGGAAATGTTTCCATTAAAATAATTAAAATCTTAAAACGTTTGGGGGCTCAAAGGTATACGTTTCAGTTACCTGGAAAATCGACTTCATTTTCTCAGCATCCCAGAGAAAGAAGACACTACCGTATTTCTTCTACACAGTGGGACTGGTGGGGGAAAAGGACTGTGTAAGGCAAACAGACGGGGGTCCTGACTCTCCAGAGTCGCCCCCACTCAGTAACTCTGTGACCCTCGGTGCAGGAATCAGGCTCTCCGTGCCTACATTTTCTCCATCTGTAAGAAAGTGACAACGATTCCTACTGCAGAGATGAAATGAGATCCTGATCTATTGAGCTTTGGTCAGAATCATTTCCTGTCCTTTTGCTTGCCCGTGTCAGTTTCCCAGACAGCACCCTGGAAAGTGTTTGTTCTGTCAAGGGTCTGATTGACAGCATTTAGAGCCGAGTCCCCAACCCAGCTGCAAAAGCTCCTGCTCTATATAACTGGTGCTTTTCTTCAAAACATCCTTTTCCATGATTGCCCATAAATCTCACATGGCATAGAACTGGGGATTTTGTGTCTTGAAAACACATGTATGAAAAGGCAATGAACATCAACAGAGTTTAGATGGATTCGGGAACTCCCCTCTCTCCTCCATCCCTCGCGGTTCCCCCAGATGACTCTAATGCCCAGGGACAAAGTGGAGAGCCAGCCAGGAGGCGGGATGGGGTGCTCAGGGAAGGCTGGAGGGGGCAGAGCTCGAGTCCCAGACCCCCCACCCCACTTCAGCCATTGCAGTATGTCTGCCGTTCTCCTCTGTGGGGATTCACAGGAGTTTGATTGACAAGATGGGCCCTACAAAACACACACGCATGCACACACACAGGTGTGCAATTTCAGGACCAGTTAGATTAGCATGAGGAAACTGGTGAGTCCCCCGGAGTTTCTCCCTAGGCCACCTGCTACAAGAGGGGTGGAGTGGTTTCATGTCTCGAGCTTGAAAGTCCTCTGGACCCCTCTTTGTCCAGACTTCTGCTCCCAGATCTCCTTTGATCTAGAAACTGCTCCTGGCTCCAGGACACACTCCAGCGCACATGGAGTGCATCCTAGCCCAACCTCCGTCTTAATGGGAGAGGCAAGTGCAGGGCAAAGCGTGGGACCCAGGCTCTAATCTACAACTATCGGGTGTGACACTTAACACAGACCTTTCAGTTCTCCAGGCTCCTGTAGAACTAAGATTGTTAGTTGAGATTGTTGGGACTGTAAACGAGACCTGGGAAGCAGAAGCACCCAGGATAGAGTAGATGCTCAATGAAAGTCAGCTTCCCTGGTGGCTCAGATGGTAAGGAGCCCAGCTGCCAATGCAGGAGTTGCAAGAGACAAGGGTTCAGCCCCTGGGTCAGGAAGATCTCCTGGAGAAGGAAATGGCAACCCATTCCAGTACTCTTGTCTGGAAAATTCCACAGACAGAGAAGCTTCATGGGCTACGTGCAGTCCATGGGGTCACAAAGAACACGCACACACACACAATAAAAGCCAGCTGAGTACTTCGGAAATTCCTAAGATAGGTGGAATAGCATGAAGTGAAGTGTGTGTGTGCGTGTGTGTGTGTGTATGTGTGTGTGTGTTGGGATGGTACCAAGTGAAGGATCTAGGTGTGTAGAATATCTACCATTTTTTTTTTTTTTTTTGTTGCTTGCAAGCTCAGTCCCTCAGTCGTGCCCACTCTTTGCGACCCTGTGAACTGTAGCCCACCAGGCTCCTCTGTCCATAGGATTTCCCAGGCAGGAATACTGAAGTGGGCTGCCAATTCCTACTCCAGGGGGTCTNTTTTTTTTTTTTTTTGCTTGCTTGCAAGCTCAATCCCTCAGTCGTGCCCACTCTTTGCGACCCTGTGAACTGTAGCCCACCAGGCTCCTCTGTCCATAGGATTTCCCAGGCAGGAATACTGAAGTGGGCTGCCAATTCCTACTCCAGGGGGTCTTCCCAACCCAGGGATCGAACCCACGTCTCCTGCTTGGCAAGCAGATTCTTTACCACTGGGCTGCCTGGGAAGCCTCATCCTTTTTTTTTTCTTCTTTAGTGGAAGGAATTCTATCCAGCTTTCAGGAGGATCGGAACTGTCGGACACACAGCCCAGCTCACCCCTGCCATCCTTCTATTTTGCCCTTCTGCTTTGGAGTATGACTGGTTATTAAAATGAAAAATTCTCTCTTCCTCACCCACAGCAGCTGTTTCATTATGTTTTGCATTTCTGTCCATCTCAGTGTTAGCTTTAGTCCTGGGCAAGGACTTTCATAATTTCTTTAATGTGTATATCTCTATTGACATTATGATGGATGATAACGGACTCCCGCTGAGGAATGAAGCGGTTTTACAGGGCCAGTCCGACCTATTGGGGAAAGAGCAAGGATTAAATAACCAATTATAAATGGATATTTACCTGATAGATTAGGATGGAGGCTTTAGAGCAGTCTTGCTCTATTAGGTAAATGATCTATGCTCTTCAAAAGTTTATAAATATGTATTTCACCAAAAGACTCAAGCCCTGGCAATAATTAACATGCATTTCATAGCATTCCATTAAAAACTGAGCCCTCCTCTCGATTTTTCCAAAGAAATTGAAGTGAAGATAATGCTGCAGGAGGTCAGTAGCTGGTCTTCTGAGTAACTCTGGAATGTGCCACTGTTACATCAACTCATCCAAAACTGTTCTGTCTCACCTGTACCTCCTCCTGGGTCCCTTCTCATCACAGGTTGCTGCAGTGTCTTAGTGACAAAGTTACTTTTCACCCTCATTGGATCCTCACTCCTTACCTGAAACTGATCACAAAGTCCTATCCAGCCCCCACTCCCCCCTTTCAATATTTCCCTGCTGCCAGCCTTAGACTTCTATGTTAAAAATCTACATACGTTATTGCTCTTGTCAAAAACCTTCCACAGGAATCATTATGCTATACACTTGAAACTAATATAATGTTACATGTCAATTATATGTCAATAAAAAGCACAAACAAACAAACACAAACACACCACAGCTCTGTGTTGTTTCAGTAGCATTTCCCCAATGTACGTGCTTTGGAATACCAACTCTATGAGATAACGCTTTAAATTTTTTTAGATGATGTTATAATGAAAACATTTGAGAAACATTGTATCTTTCATTGTCCCTCTTGGAAGTTCCAACGTGTATGTAAATTTTTTTGTATGTGTCTCTGTTATCTTTGCCTGGTTTTGGTAGTATTAGGGTGATAGTGGCCTCATAGGATGAGTTCGGAAGTGTTATTTCCTCTGCAATTTTTAAGAATTGTTTCAGAAGGATAGGTGTTAATTGTTCTCTAAATGTTTGGTACATCTCTCTTGTGAAGGCTTCTGGTCCTGGACTTCTATCTGTTGGGAGTTTTTTAAGCACGGATTCAATTTCAGTACTTGTAAATGGTCTGTCCGTATTTTCTATTTCTTGGAAGTTCCAAGGTGTATGAAAGTATTGAAGGCTCTGAGACGTCCAGCAGTGTTTACCATGGTGTTTTCCAAGCTTATTTTTGTAATACCTATTACCATCTTATGGAACTCTTATTTCATGGAGCATACCTTGATAAGTCCTGGCTCACGAGATAAAGTCACAATCGTGTAGCCCCCCAGCCAATGAAGCCCTTTACAACTCACCTCCAGACTACCTTTCCAAATTCCTCTCTGGCTCATCCCTCCCCATTACAGGCCATTATTCATGCTCAGAATGTACATGATCAACTCTTTTCTTTCCGTGGAGATTCCTCCTTACTTTTCCTCCTTCCTTGTCTTGCAAACTCTTAAGCTTTAAAAACCAACTCAAGCATCGCTTACACTGAACCGTCGGTTCTACACTCCCTTAACTTCTTCATCATGCTAGCATTTTTATGCACCTCTGCTATCTTTCTTTTAGCTCTTTCTATATGAGAGTTGGGCTTCCCACGTGGCTCAATGATAAAAAAAAATTCGCCTGCCAGTAAAGGAGACGCAGGAGACGTGGGTTCCATCTCTGGGTCAGAAAGATCCCCTGGAGAAAGAAATTGCAATCTGCTTCAGTATTATTGCGTGAAGAATCCCATGGACAGAGGAGCCTGGTGGGCTATAGCCCATGAGGTCGGTGCAAAAAGTCGGAGACGACTGAGTGGGTACACATTTATGAGAGTTACTTTTTTATTTCCCTGTTTCACCAGAAAGAGTGGTGGACAGAAGCTTTATCTTGGGTCTTTCTCTACCTCTGCAGCCTAGACATTTCGTGTCACTTAATTCACATGCAATGAGTATTTATTTGCTGAAGGGACTTAGAGACCAAATTACCCAAAGTACATTATTCTTTTTACATTTTGAGCTTTTTTGTATGACCATATGAATTATTTAAGCAACAGAACCTTAGAGAAGAGAGGGATGCCTGGTTGGGTCCAGCCTCATCACCACAAAAAGTGCTTCAAAGAAAGGTATAAAACTCAGCCCTCCCTTGCTGCCCACCTCTGCTCCACCATCGATGAATGAGGCTAGTTGATTCATGGCTTGAGAAGCATCAGTTTGATACACTCGTTTGAAAAAGCCATTGCATATTATTTTAACAGAGATATTAACATTATGCTCCCGTTGTAGTTCTTCTGATTTCCTATGTCTGAGAAAGTGCTTTTAGCTTTGACTCAATGGCAGTGATATTGGAATGAATGCACTTCCAATGGTATTTGGACCCCCATGAATATAAGATGCTTTATCTCTGGAGACCATCCAGGCAAGCCATGCCTTAAATAAATAAAATGAATGTTCTCATCATCCAGGATGCCTATGAGCCAAGCCTTTTCAGTGTTATAATGTGGATACAAAGCATGATTATGGATATGGGCAAGAGGGAGGGTAATATAATAGAGACAGGAGGCCATCGCTCTGCATCAAAGTAATAGAGCTTCTTAATGGGAGCCTGGACAGGGTGATGACTTAACTCTATAATCCCATCAGTTTTATTGTCCAAATGCCATTTGTACATTTATGAAGGAGCTTCTTTAACGGGAGGGAAATACTAATTGTAACATTTAAAAATATGGACTAGCCAGGCACCAAGTCCGTTTCTCGCTCTCTTTTTCTCTTCCATTTGAGCGTGTTTGGGTGTGATGTGTGGATGTGTGTGGATGTGTGTAACTGTGTGACTTGTGTCTGGGGGTGGATGATCCCCAACCAATGGCAGTGATGGACTGCACTGGAGGGAACGGACGACACAGACCTCTCATCATCCTGAACCAAGAGAAGGGGGCGTATTCAGGTTGCCCTCTTTGGTTCAAGTACTTCCTTTTTCATCAGCTATTTCTATTTCCTGGAAAAGTTCCCAGGAGGCTGAATGGGAGCTCAGATGAAGATTTGCTGGAGATGAGGCAGATTTCCGTGGAAAGGGAAGCCCCATGTCTATCCTGG
This sequence comes from Neotragus pygmaeus, assembly GCA_006410875.1. Lineage (NCBI taxonomy): Eukaryota > Metazoa > Chordata > Mammalia > Artiodactyla > Bovidae > Neotragus > Neotragus pygmaeus. The sequence continues at coordinate 11,829 of SJYV01030169.1, forward strand.
GTCATTTAGGACTCAAAGTGGACAGTCTACTCTTACTTCAGTTTTGTGTCAGTTTCACTTCAGGTCAGGGGTCCTCAAACGAGGGCCTGTGGGTTGTCCATCTTCTTTCACAATTGATTTTTTACTGGAATGCAACCGTGCCCCTGGGCTTACATCTGGTCACGCGGCTTTCACAGCACAATGGCAGCGTTGAGGAGTTACCACAATGAGGGTGGACCCTGAAAGTGCAAGACATTTACTCCTTGGCCCGGTACAGAGAAAGTCTGTGGATGCCCAGGTAGTGCTGGTGGTAAAGAACCCACCTGTCAACGCAGAAGCCACAGGGGACAGGGGTTCAATCCCTGGGTCAGGAAGATCTCCTGGAGGAGGGTGTGACAACCCACTCCAGTATTCTTGCCTGGAGAATCCCATGGACAGAGGAGCCTGGCGGGCTACCGGCCATAGGGTTGCACAGAGTCAGACATGACTGAAGCGACTTGGCACGCAGCGTGGTCTAGATCACGAACCTGAATTGGGCAGGTCCTCCAAGGTGTGCTTGCTGGCTCTTGGCTGATACTGGAGACCCACCTGGTCCTTCCTCTGCAGCTGTCTGAGCAGCTCCCGTGATGGGTGACAGCACCGGGCTGGGAAGCAGAGGTGAGTTTTGATGTTTCGTTTCAGATCTCAGGCTTCTCACATTTCCCAAGGTCTTGGAGTCCCAGAAGATTCCTTACAGTGGACTTTCACAGCTTCTTTCCATGTAGCTATTTCACCCAGTGGGGAGTACTATTTCTTTTTTAAAATTTAATTTTTCCATACCCAACTCAACACTAAGAAATGCAAGCTCTCGCTCCTGCAAAGTCCGCTTTCAAATGAACCCAAACACCTCCACGGAGCATCCCTACACAGTCTGAGTGTTGGCTGGTGAGCCTTTGGCTTCTCCTCTACTTGAGGATCCTTCATATGTTTGTTGGCCATCTGTATATCTTCTGCAGAGTAATATCTCTTTAGGCCTTCTGCCCATTTTTTGATTGGGTTTTTTGTTATTCTGCTATTGAGCTGCATGAGATGCCCTCTGGTGAGGCGGAAAGAGCATAGCGGGAGAGCCCGAACCTGGGCTTGAAGGGTCATCCAATGACTCAGCTATTATTTACTGAGCCTACTTGACCCCAGTGACACCAACAGTTTTGCAAGGAGTCTTCACTCTATTTAACACTTTAACACTACACAAAGAAAACAAAATTTCTTTTTGGCATATTTGGCGCAAAACCCACACGTATTAGTTTCCTGTGGCTGTCTTAACAACGTACCACAAACTGGGATGGCGCAGAAAAACGGTAATTATTCTTCTGAAGCTCTGGAAGCTCAAAGTCCGAAATCAAGCTGTCAGCGGGGCTGGGCTCCCTCTAAAGGTTCTAGGAGAGAGTCCTCCCTGGCCTCTTCCGGCTTCCTGATGCTCCAGACAGCATCCCTCTAATCTCTGCCTCCATCTTCAATGGCCATCCTCCCACTGTGTCGTCACATGACCTTCCCCTCTCCGTGTCTGTCTCCAGATTATCCTGTTTAGAAAGACACCAGTCCTATTGGAGTGGCTAATGAGCTCATTCTGTCTTGATTCCACCTAAATACACTATTTCTAATAAAGCCATATTTACAAGTACAAGGGATTAAGGCTTTAATACACATTTTGGGAGGACATAATTTGACCCATATCATCACCCATTACAATTTTATATTATTTTCTTTAAAAGAAGTTTTATAATATCTATGTGCCATATTTAAAATAGTCAAAGAACTTCATGCATACCTTTAAATTATTTTTATATATCTTTAAAACATGAATATTTTCCTAGGTATGCTAGTTTTAAAATTTGTGGTAAAATATTGCATTATTTTTTTATTTTTTATTTTTGACACCGGAGCGTAGGTCATGTGAAACTCTCCAAATAGTAAAGGCAAAAATCCTTCTTGTATTTTGACATAGATTCATTGATGAGAATATCTTGTTTTTTCAGCAATCAATAGTACTATATCTAAGAATATTGAACATATATTATTATGCATAAGAATATGACATGTAGAAAATATAGGAAATTACCCTTTCAAGTGAAGCTTACATTTTTGTAAGTCACTACTTTCTTTTTCCATTCTAAAATTCTGCAATTATTTTTATCTTACAATTTCCCGTTATAATCCTAAAATTCTATAATTATATTCATCTTCCAAGCACAGAAGTAATGTATACTCCTATAATTAAGCTAATATAAATAGTATAAACAGTTCCACTTGGTCCTCATTGTGGGGACAATTATATTAGGTTTAAGAAGCAAAAATACAGACAGAGATTTCTTGAAGAATGAGTCATTTGTAGAAGCATTACATTTCACTCTGATTTTTGCATTATGTTGTTAAAAGAGAAACTAGCTGTAATCATATTGTGAAATGCCAAATGAACAAGTGACATGATCTTTGGAGAAAATGCTTTTAAAACAATTTTTTTAAAAATGTCTTTTTTGGTCTATGTCTCAGTTTAGTTCAGTCGATCAGTCGTGTCCGACTCTCTGTGACCCCATGAATCACAGCACGCCAGGCCTCCCCGTTCATCACCAACTCCCGGAGTTCACTCAGACTCACGTCTATTGAGTCAGTGATGCCATCCAGCCATCTCATCCTCTGTCGTCCCCTTCTCCTCCTGCCCCCAATCCTTCCCAGAATCAGAGTCTTTTCCAGTGAGTCAACTCTTCGCATGAGGTGGACAAAGTACTGGAGTTTCAACTTCAGCATCATTCCTTCCAAAGAACTCCCAGGGCTGATCTCCTTCAGAATGGACTGGTTGGATCTCCTCGCAGTCCAAGGGACTCTCAAGAGTCTTCTCCAACACCACAGTTCAAAAGCATCAATTCTTCGGCACTCAGCCTCTTTCACAGTCCAACTCTCACATCCATACATGACCACAGGAAAAACCATAGCCTTGACTAGACGGACCTTAGTCAGCAAAGTAATGTCTCTGCTTTTGAATATGCTATCTAGGTTGGTCATAAGTTTTCTTCCAAGGAGTAAGTGTCTTTTAATTTCATGACTGCAGTCTATGTTTAGGGAGAGCCTAAAACCTAAGTCAGTGTTTTTCAGAGAATCTGCCTATATCTGGATTCCCTGGTCTGTGTGTGTGTGTGTTGGGGGACACTTATTTAAAATGCAGACTATAGGTTCATCTGAGACTACTGGAATCAGAGGATCTGAAGGATGGGGTCCAGGTTTCTGGATTGTTAACATGTCTCCCTGGAGATGTTTATACACATATAAGTTTGATGATCTCGTACCTGGATCCTTTGCCAGTATTGTTAGTCACTTGATGACTGATTCCTAAATGAAGGAGGAATATAGAGGCTCAGCCTCAAAACCCTGAACCTAGCTCACAGCACCCATCTTGTGATTCCAAACAGGGCGCCCCAAGGACCCTCTGCTCCTCTTCTGCATCAGTACATTGGGAGGATTCCTGGGGGGCTTGTTTTCAGACTACAGACTGTGCTCTTGGAAACAGGTCCTGTCCCCATCTCCTCTGCTCATATTAACACCCCCTCCTCCATGACCGCCCGGTCAGCCTAAGTCTTCAGTGAATTTTCTGGGGTCCAGCTATGGGGACCCCGGGAACAAATGCAGGGAAGGCAAGGTGAGGGCTGGCATGCAGCTTGCCTGCTGCCTAAGGCAGCCAAATAAAATACAGGACACCTCGCAAAGTTTGCATTTTAGATAAACAGTACATAATATTTCAGTATAACCATGTCCCAAATATTGCAGGGGACATACTTAGCCAAAAAGAAATTCAGATTGCACTAGGCATCTTGTATTTTTTACTCACTGAATCTAGAAGCCCTATATCCTGAGCGTTCTCTGGGTGAAGTGAGCCCTCCAGATTTAAGTCCCTACTGTCACAGCCCTGGAGAGACAAATTCATGCCAGAGTTTTGCTGCAAAAGAATTAGCCAAGGCCAGGTTCAGCTGGGGGCTGAGAAGAGTTTTTATGTTTTTAAAATGTCTGGTTTCAAACTGTGGTAGTAATGGTTCCAAAATCACTGCAGATGGTGACTGCAGCCATGAAATTAAAAGACTCTTACTCCTTGGAAGGATAGTTATGACCAACCTAGATGGCATATTCAAAAGCAGAGACATTATTTTGTCAACAAAGGTCTGTCTAGTAAAGGTTATGGTTTTTCCAGTAGTCATGTATGGATGTGAGAGTTGGACTGTGAAGAAAGCTGAGAGCCAAAGAATTGATGCTTTTGAACTGTGATGTTGGAGAAGACTCTTGAGAGTCCCTTGGACTGCAAGGAGATCCAACCAGTCCATCCTAAAGGGGATCAGTCCTGGGGATTCAATGGAAGGACTGATGTTGAAGCTGAAACTCCAATACTTTGGCTACCTGATGTGAAGAGCTGACTCATTTGAAAAGCCCCTGATGCTGGGAATGATTGAAGGCAGGAGGAGAATGGGATGACAGAGGATGAGATGGTTGGATGGCATCACTGGCTCAATGGGCATGAGTTTGGGTAGACTCCGGGATTGGTAGACTCTGGTGATTAACAGGGAGGCCTGGTGTGCTGCGGTTCATGGAGTCGCAGAGTCGGACACGACTGAGTGACGACGTGACTGAACTGAACTGAAATAACGTACAAGTTGATAGTTGCCACTAGATTTCTAGGATCTGAAGGTCTTTGTGTTTGTTCTAAATATCTCTACCTTTTGTCCCAAAAGATGCCTTAAATGTTTTATTTTTGGCCATGCTGAGAGACATGCAGGATCTTCCAGAAGCAGGGATCAAACCTGCGCCCCTGCAGTGGAAGTGCGGAGTCTTAACCACTGGACCGCCAGGGAAATACTATCTGTAGGTCTTTGAGTGATTTGGACAGAAACAATTTTTATCGCTTCTACTCCCACCCCCTACCCCGATCCTTTCATGACAATTTCAAGCTTCTCTCATGGAAAGCTAATTCGTGATTGAGCATTTCCCCCTCTGGGGGTGACATAGAAGCTAGAGGGCTGAGGTGGGTCAGTACCACGTTTTGAGTCCCAGCCAACTCTTCAGTTAGAAGGTGGAGGTAAGTGAGCTGCTACTCAGGCATGCTCTCTCTTATGCTCTCTCTCTCTCTCTTTCGGTTATTTATCTCATCTCTCAAGAACATGCCACTTGGCGTTGCTGCAGACCTCCTCCTTGTGTTTCGCCACGGTGTTCCTTTTTCCAGATCCATTTCAATCGGCGTGATGTCTAAGCCATTCCAAAAAGTTCCCCTAAGTTCACCACCATTTGGAAAACTCAGAGGTGAAGGACTGAATGCCATAAACAAGCAGAACAGTAAGCATCATCATCATCTCAGGAAAAAGAAATAGAGGTAGCAGCTAAAACATTATAATCCAAACAACGCGGTGGGTAATTCTCCCTTCATAACCTAAAGACCAAAAACTTGATGACTCTTTAAACTTCAACATTGTACCAATTAAATTTCAGCTTAGGAATCCCAGCTTCTGGTCTGCATTCCATTAAAAAATGTAGCCTGTTTCGGTTCCCTGAAGAATCATAGGACTAACTTTTTATTCTTCCTAATCGCTCTTATTTTTTGCAATTAAAGAGGATGAGAAGAATATTAACTGCGGATGCTAACTCATGTGTTCTCGATCACATCTTAAACAATGCTATTTTCTTACAGAAAGTGGGAATGATGGCAAACTCCGAAGCTTTTTTTTTTTTTTTCTTGTCGCATTTAACTTTTCTACCTCACAGCCCAGATAGCTTTTTTTAATCAAAGCAGGTAATGGAAGAACAGTCTGTACCCTCAAATGCAATCATATTTAATCATTTTTAATATCCTTATTTCTCAGCTGATCAAACTTTAAAATTTTGAATGCTTTGGTTTGATTTACAACTCTGCAGAACTTTAACTAATAAAGAATTACATTCCTTTGTTGTCGTGTGGGTTGAGGAGTGTGCTCGGGAGAGGCCTGGGCTGTGGGTCTGAATTCCAGGTACTGGGCAGGGTTCTGGTGATGATTTGACTCCATGCCTCTGTTTTCCCACCTGTCAAAGGGGTGGGTCAGTGTATGTGTCCACTTCTCCATCCTCTGAAATGGTTAATGCTGGTGTGTGGCTCTCATTGCCGGAGTGCAGGGTGCAAACAGCACCCCTCTGGATTGCTCCTGCTTTGCACGGTGCTTGCATGCAGCAGACACTTCATAAATACGTGTGCAGAGTGGGGACGGGACTGAGTGTTATGCTTGTTGTTCAGTTACTGAGTCATGTGCGACTCTGCGATCCCAGGGACTGCAGCATGCCAGGCTCCTCTGTCCTCCACTCAAATTCATGTCCATTAAGTCAGTGATGCTATATAACCATCTCATCCTCTGCCGCCCCCTTCTTCTTTTGCCTTCAATCTTTCCCAGCATCAGGATCTTTTACAGTGAGTCAGCTCTTCCCATTAGGTGGCCAACGTATTGGAGCTTCAGCTTTAGCATGAGTCATTCCGGTGAATACTCACGGTACAATAATTGAAAATGTTAAGTAGGATTAGTGTATAAATATATAAAATTGAATCACTTTGCTGTATACGTGAAATTAACACAACATTGTCAATCAACTATAATCTGATAAAAAATTTTTAAAAATGTTAAAAAGGATTTGCTTTGTTGAAAAATAGACACTGATGGATGGAATATTGAGGGAAAGTTGACCCCCCCTAAATATATTTTGTGCATGATTCCAGGGAGTTTAAATGCTTCTCTTTTTTGACAACAGAGTGTGCTTGGACCTGGGCTGCAGTGTGAATGCACACAGCCCCTTCTGCCAGCAGCTCACGGAAAGAGGGGGCAGGTGTAGCAGCTCTGTGAGCGGGAATGGCTGGGGAGACCCCCAAAGGGCAGGCTGAAGACAGAGCAGGCTTTCATCAAGTGAAGGGGAAGAAACGGCAATGCCCAGGTGAAGGGACTGGAATGTGGAAAAGCTAAAAGGGAACGGGAGAGCATGAAGACGACTCTTGTGAGGAGGGCTGAAACTGCATTTTTAATTAAAATTTTTAATTTTCAATTTTTGAAGAAGAGTTTTTAATAGAAAAAATTACCACTAGAAATGTCAATAGAAAAAAAAAGATTATTTCCCAAGAAAAAGTCGTGGGCTAGAGAGAATCCAGAAAGACAGTCAGGTTTGATGGGGACCTGAAGATCCTGGGCATTTTCCTCATCTCCCCTCCCAGGGCGACTCTGCTTTGTGCCAGGCTGAAGTTGCCTGCCTGTCCAGCTCTCGCCCCTTCCAGCTCTGAGATCTCTGCATCTCTTTCTGCCGGGTTTTCCTCCTTTTTCTGACAGCTAGCCACTTTCAGGATGGCCCAGCGTCTGTAGCTCAGCCCCAGCAGGGCACCTAAGAGAGATCTTATCCTGCTCGCTGTCTTTGGTTACTTTGAAGTCCATTCTGATTAATCACCCCTCCCCCCACGCCACCATTACTTTCTGACATCACAGTGCCTGGGTTCCAGGCGTGTTGTTACGAGGGGAAGTGCACACTGGCCACATTGTGGGGAGTTTTGATGTGTGGTGACTGGGTGCCTTTTTCTCAAAGCTGATAATAGATGTTACACCAGAGTAGGGGGCATTCAGGGCATTATGGACTCATAAAACTTACACTATCACCTCAGAGTGTGTGTGCCGTGAGCCTTTAGCCAGGACACGAGATGGTTTCAAGGTGACCTGAGTCCTGGCCTTGGTCCAGAACGGGACTGCTAGACCCAAAGGGCAAGTAAGAAACAAAGAGTTCTAGGTCCTTTGAAACCAATACATTTAATTAAAAAATTTTTTTAATTGTACCATTCATACATTTCATTAGAGAAAACTTGGAGATTATTTATTTTCATATGTGTATATCTGTAATGCACACACACATAAGGTTTGTGTAAAGGGTTTTCATTGATTTTTTCACTCTGTTTCATGGCATGAACATATAGCTCTTTTCTGAAGTTCTTAAGATGTCTTTGAGAGGGTGATTTCTTTTAAACGGCAGTAGAGGTGTTGGTGATGGTCGGTGTAGGTGGTTCATTGAAGTCCATTTCCCTTGTATTTGGACATTTAGGTGGTTATCTGGGATCACCGATGCGGATAACAGTAAACACCAGGTGTCCTGTTCGCACCACGTCCCAGCTCCATGTGTGTTTAATCCTAGAACTGAGCTTCCCCATCGGCTCCTTTGGTAGAACTTTTCCCTGATCCATCATCACCTTGGAACCGAAATCTGAATTGGGACCAAGGCTGTCTCCAGCCCAGTCAGCCCCATTGTGTGAATTAGGAAACGGTGAGATGCCCCTTCCCCCAGAGCCCTTGACTTTCCTTTGTCAGAAGATTTTTGTAGAGGGTATTGTCATTATCTGGAGTGGGAACAGTGCCCACTCAGCCCTGGCTCCCTTGTGCTGTGCACACCCTTGAACACTTCTTAGTGATGGCCCGGGAGGGCTGGTGCCTACCCTCCAGGACGGGTCTGTTTCTGCCCTCCCCGTCTCTGTGTCTCTCCCTCCATTGTCTTCTATTCCCCGGCCCTGCCAGTGGTAACCTATCCTCTTCCTGATTAATTGCGACAATTTGTTTTTGTTTCATGCCTTCGTACTCATCTACTTACTATTATCTACTTTCTTTTAAAAATCACTTTAACTCTTCCTCTAGTCAGAATGCCCAGTGAAATGGGTTTTGGAGTCAGATGGTCCTTGATCAAACAGAGGCCCCATCACTTATTAGTCTGTGACCTTGGACGACTGACTTTGCTGGGTTAATCCTTTTTTTCAATGGCAAAATGGAATGCGATTATCCAACATGTGAAACACTTACTTGTCAAAGGAAAAAACCCAGGCTCACCATCCATTAGTTTCTTTCCTTCTCCCTTCTTGAGGGCAAAGACCGATTGTGTAACTTCCTCTATCCCTGAGGCCAGTACAGTACTGGGACATGTCAGGAACCCCTGGGGTTTGTTTGAATAAATAAATGGGGGCTGAGAAGGAGAAAGAGGGGACTCATGCTTCCACTGAGTCATTTTACAAGGGGATGTTTACTGAGCCCCTGCTATGTGCTAGGAAAAGAGACGCAAGGAGAGACACACAGCCCCTTGCTGCAAAGGACGTACTACCCTGTGTCCACCCCATACCTCAGAGGAAGGGGTAAGCCAAAGGCTTGAGATTAAGACCCATGCACATCTGACACCATAATCTACTCCATCCTGGAAGCTGGGAGCCAGAAATTAGTCTGTCCTGGTCCTTCCTTTCAAGTCTTCCTAAAGTACAGGACTTCTAAGTGTCGAAGGATGCATAGGAGTTCTCCACTCAATCGACAAGTAATTTCAGGTACGCCTGCTATTTGCTGTCCTCAGGGACCTTTCTGAGGAGATGACATAAGCCACTGGATGAAGAAGTGTTTGCACCAGGCGACGTCACAAAGAGGCAATGAAAAACAGCCTAGGCTGCAAGAGGATTGTGCTGGGCTGGAAGAGAGAAGGAGGGCTTCCCAGAGGAGGTGATGTATGCAGGAAGCAAAGGGCCTCAAGCAAGAATGTTGTCTGGTAGCTTGGGTGGTGTCACCTCAGGGGATCAGGAGTCATTTAGCATCCACATGTCCCTGATTTTTCTCATCTCAGTGGATGCAGAGGGTGATGGCAAAGTCCTGCACCTTCTCCATTTGGGAGGTGTCTCATTTCCTTGCGGCTTGGTGGGCATCCCCATTAACCTCTCACCTTTGATGAATATGCCCAGGTAGAGGTGAAAGTATTAGTTGCTCAGTTGTGTCTGACCTCTTTGTGACCCCACGGACTGTAGCCTACCAGGGTCCTCTGTCCATGGAATTCTCCAGACAAGAATACTGGAGTGGATAGCCATTCCCTTCTCCAGGGAAATCTTCCCAAGCCAGGGACTGAACCCAGGTCTCCTGCTTTGCAGGAGATTCTTTACCATCTGAATCACCAGGGAATTTGCCTCTAAAACTCCAGGACTTCCCAGGAGAGGGAGACACTGAGCTGGTTGGAGCTATATGAAGGCTTTGCCCCTGAAACAATTACATGGAGTCAGGGAAACACCCAGGCCTCACAAATGGCTGTGCATCCAAAGCTAAGACAGGTGGTGACCTGGACCTCATTTCTCTCCCCTGCCTTCCTAAGAAGTTCACTCTCATGAGCTCAGCTAGGAGCCTGCTGTGGGAAAAATTTACAGAAATGTAAAAACAGAGGCTGCACTATGAACATTATCCCAGGTAATGTTCAGGGAGTACTTTAGTGATGTTAGGAGTGACCAATGAGTAAATGTCAGCCCCGGACTTGGCTTCAAAGCCCAGTAGGGCAGTACTATCTGACCTCGGGCACATTCTCGAATTTTCTGGGCCTCAGTTTTCTCACCTGTAAAATGGGAACAATATAACAGATTTGTAGGTTTGCTATGGTCTATTATTGTTGTATGTGGGTGAATGAGCATGTAAACAATAATGGTGAAACCTGAAGCTGATTGGCTGTTTATACTAAGCCAGGAACTGTGAAATTTCCCATTTTTATCACTTAACTCTCAAAACCTCCCTCAGAGGCTTGGGCGATTGCTCCTTCTGCACTGTTGCTACCAGGCAGCAGGAAAGATGGCTGTGGTTATTATTTTCCCTGTTTCCTTGTCTGCTGCTCCTGCGCAGGTAGAACAGCTCCAGGGCCAACTCTTCTCCTCAATGGTCACCTTTGGGGCTGATCCATGGTCAGTGCTCTGCGAGGATGGCCCCTGGCTGAATTAGATGCTGGATGTGGGCGCTGGCTCTCGGGGGAGAACCTCAGAGGGGAATCTGCTTGGCCAAGGGGAGCAGAGACATGTGGTCTTCCCAAAGTGGAGGAGAAGTCTCTGGGAGGCACAGACCCTGGAATCTCCCTCGTTGGGCAATGCCGGTTTGTCAGGGCGATTGTTTGGGTGTAGGCCCATAGACCACTCCCCATGCTGACTTCTGACCATGCCATTTACCTGCCCCTTCTTTTCAGCTAGTCATGGATCTGGGCTTGGGTTTCCCTAGAGATAGAACCCTGGGAGGTCCAGGAACACATGCAGAGTGGTGAAGAGGGGACACAGGAAAGGGGAGACGTGAGGCATCACAGTTACCCCATGGGTCAGGAGTATGAGAGGCTCACATTCATAGAAAGATCCCCTGTGGGAGAGTGAGTCAGTGGGGACGTGCATGCGTGTAAGTCGCTGCAGTCGTGTCCAACTCTTTTGCGACTCCATGGACTATAGCCCGCCAGGCTTCTCTGTCCATGGGATTCCTCAGGCAAGAACACTAGAATGGTTGCCATTTCCTTCTCCAGGAGGTTGTCCCACCCCAGGGGTCAAACCCGAGTCTCTTATGTCTCCTGCATTGGCAGACGGGTTCTCTACCACTAGTGCCACCTGGGAAACCTAGCGGGGCGGGAGAGAGCGCTAACTCCAGCCCGTAATCCTTGATGCTCAGCTATCTGGGCTGTGACAGCAGCACCCTCAGCTGAGAGCCAGGACCCTGGCTGTTGTAAGTCTGCCCGGAGTCTCATCCTGAACTACAAGGGCCAAGGGGTAAGCAGCCACTGACCAATTACATCTGCCAGTCATGTGACCTGCCAGACCTGTTTCCCCTCCTTGCAAATGGGCTGGCTGCCCTTGTCCTTGCAGTGGGTGCTTGTGGCAGCCACGGAGGGCCAGACAGAAGCGGTGAGGCAGCGCCACGTCTGTCCTGCAGGAGAGCCGGGAGAAGATGCAGTCACAGACCAGATGAAGATGCACTAAGTGGGCAGTTGGGTGCATATTCAAGAAGGAATCCACACCAGCCCTTTCCCTCGGGCCACAGCTGGGGTGGCTGGGGACTGGCGGAGCCTTGACCAACCTGAAGAGCTGAGGAGAGAGGATTATGATGCCTGAAGCCCAGCGGGCATCCTGGGAAGTGGCCCTGCCTGGTTCTCTGCTCACAGCCCCGGGGTGGAGTGTGGTCCTGTGCCTCTTCAGCTCTGCAGACTTCTTTTCTGGACAATGTTTTGTGTGCCTTTGTGGGCCAGGCGCCTGCAGAGAGCCCATGCTCTGGGTTCTTGGGGACCCAGACAAGTGCAAGGGGGAGACTCTCTCACTCAAAGGAGGGAAAAGGACACCTAGATGCCAGAGACTGCATTTTCCAGCTTCCCTTGCAGCTAGGTCAGGTCACCTGACTCAGTGTATTAGCTTTCTGCTGCTGCTAACCAAACTACTACAGACTTCATGGCTTAAAGCAATTAAAGCATTCTCCTACACAGTTCTGGAGGTCAGAAGTGTGACATGGACTTTACTGGGTTAACGTCAAGGTGTCAGCAGGGTTATGTTCCTTATGGAGGCTCCAGGGGACAATCCATTTTCTCGTCCCTTCCAGCATCCAGAGGGGGCTTGCATTCCTCAGCTCACAGCTTCCCTCTTCCATCCTCAGACCCAGCATCTTTCTCACCCTTTCTCTGTTGTGAGAGTTTTCTGAGTGGCTAAAGACAAGAAGGATCCTCTGCTCTTAAGAGTTCACACAGTTACTTCCAGCCATCCTGGATAATCCAGGATATTGCTTAACCTTAATCACATCCTAACATTCTTCTTGCCATAGAAGGCAGCATGTTCACAGATTTCAGAGATGAAGACGTGGACATTGATGGGGGTCATTATGCTGCTCTTTGCCCATGGATAATGGGCTGTAAGGATAAGCACGGGCAACTTTTATTTCTTGAACTTAAGAAGAAGCCACATGCTTTTCATCTTTCACCCACCCTCCAAGACCCAAGACTGAAGGCATTTGGGGGACCCAACCTATAACCAGAGATGAAAGCTGCATGTTGAGGGTGGTGGAGACACCTATGTGCTCTGGCTCCCTGTGGGAAGACCCAGAGCATCCTTCACTGCTCTGGACGGGTGTGTGAGTTAGATGGAAATTTCTCCCTTATTCAAAGCAATACCTGAGGGACTCTATGTACTGATCTTCCACTTACTTTTACTAACACAGAGAGATGATTAATTTATTTTATGAGAATGCATTCTTT
>SJYV01030170.1:0-19136 GCA_006410875.1 Neotragus pygmaeus
TGGAGAAGATCCTAGCCGACAAGGAGGTGAAACGGCCCCAGCACTCTCAGCTGCGCAGGGCCTGCCAGGTGGCGCTCGGTGGGTGAGCCGCCCCGGCCCGGCCCCGCGCCGGCCTCCCCATGCCGGCCGTTACCCCACCCAGCCTCAGCCCGGCCTCCTGGGCGCCACTTTCCCCCCGCGACCCCAAGGCCCACCCGCCCGGCCTCTTTATTATATCTGGGGGGGACCTGGTACCCTGGCAGCTCGGGACTGGCCCAAGGTCACCTAGCAAGTTGGTGACAGTCAGGGCCGGCTCTCCAGCCTCCCAGCCCTGGGTTCTTGCCACGACTCCCTGCCGTCCCATTTCCTGGTTCGTTCCCTCGTCACCCTCGGAAGCAGCAGCTCTTGCTCTTAAGTTTTTCTTCACGTGGCTTCTGCTGGTTGGAGTTGTCCCTTGTGAGATGGGCAGGTGGGAAGAGCCGCCCAGCTGGTTTAGGGAAAACTGAGGCCTGCTTTGTAAGTACCCAAGTGGTGACTGTTTTTCCTTCATTTGGGATCGCCCGTAACTCCTTCCAAGAGGGAATATAAAAGAGGGTTATCCTGCACCTCTCAGATACTGTAGTGTGCACGAGATCTACCCGTTCTCAAACAGAGGGTCTGTGAGGGCAGAGATACTTGACTTATTCACCGCAGGATCCCCAGCAGTGTCTGGCACACGATAGATGGTACTGACTTGAATGGACCCACAGATGACTGAGCGACAGGGAGAAGTCTTATTTATCCCTAGTTAAAACCTTAGTCGTTGATTCCATTATCAGCATCCTCTCTTTTAGTTTTCGTTCATTCCGCAAATATGTATTTATCAAGTGCCCACTGTGTACCAGGCACTGAGGGTACAGTGGGGAAGAAGACAGACAAGGTATTTGCCCTTACAGAGCTAATAGAGGAGACGAAGTAAGTAAATTTAAAGATGAATAAGACATTTTTGAATACTAATACATACTTCTGTACTAGTAAAATTTTTTGTAATTACTTTTGTAAAATTTTTTGTAAACGAGCAAAATGTAATAAAGAGGGCCTGAGACAGCATGGTCAAGAAAGTAGTCCTTTCTGAGGAGGAGACATCTGAGCCAAGTATTGAAAGGAAGTATCCGCCATGAGGAATTTCAGGAGAAGAGGGGGTGAGGATCAGTACATTTGACCAGAGATGGCTCTCGGATTAATTCGCCGTCCCAATCCCTTTGCTTTGGAATCTGAAAAGACCTGTTTTCCTAACAAGTGACTGAGTAAATGGAAAGTTTGATTTTTTTCTGTCACCTTTTGAGGTTTGAGGTTACCATCATCTTTCTCCCTTCAGTTGGTGCAAGGAGCTCTGGGAGTCTTCTCTTGCAGCCTAGGAATGGGTTGTGAGCTTTGCGGTTATTTTTCTGGAAGGCCCTAGCTTTCTTGGGTCTGAGACACCCTCAAGGATCAAGAACTATTGATAACAAAGGTGGTTGTTGCTGGGAACAGATGCTAGTCTTGTGAAATTCAGGATCAAATTGAGGAACTCACTGAGACTTAAGATTTGTAAAGCTTTTTTATTCAGAAATCCAGGGCTAACTGTTGGATATTGTTTTATCAGGAATGCAGGATAAACCCTACAAAGCAGTTAGGCGAAAGCGGATATTTACAACTCCACTTTGAAATCTGCCTGCATTCTATCCTCTCATTGTTACTTTAAGTGAATTGTTGCAGAAGTTTGAAAATAGTTATTTGGCAAAGTTTTTATTCTCCCTTCAGAAAACTTAACATCAGAATTTCACCAAATTGTATATCACTTTGTTGGAACCTACTTATCATCACATGGGTTATAAAAAGAGCCTTAACATTGGGAGGTTTCTTGATATTTTTAGATTATATCTTTGTTGAGAACTCCAGATTTTTCCAACCTGAATTGTGGAACACACGTTCAGTATTTTGGTAGTGAATTGAAGAACTAGCCTATTCTGAAAATATAACTTCTCCATTAAAAATATTTTTCTTGTCAAACAATATAGATGAGTTAAATAAAATATCCCATATAATGTTATTTAAGAAAAAAACTTATAAAGGAAATAATTGACACAGGTTAATTGAATAGCTGATTGTCACGGTAGCTCATCATCAAATTGAGTAATTATTATAAAGTAACCTGTGTAAAAGTGTTGAGTTAAACTGATCATCTTTTTTTTTTTTAAGACAGTACTTGTGTGTCATTGCTGTTAAGTAATAAAGGACTGCAGAAAAAAGATGTAGCAAAGGATCTGGTGATATTTTACTCTGCATCTCAAGGCCCAGTTTTGTTTCCAGTAAAAATAGCTGAAGGGGGCTTCCCAGGTGGCTCGGCAGTAAAGAATTCACCTAATGCAGGAGATGCGTGTTCAATCCCTGTGCCGATAAGGTTCTCTGGAGCAGGAAATGGCAGCCCACTCCAGTGTTCTTGCCTGGAGAATCCCATGGACGGAGGAGCCTGGCGGGCTGCAGTCCAGGGGGGTCGCTAGGAGTCGGACACGACTGAGCACGCGCACGGAAAGTGGCTGAAGCATTGCTGCGCACAAGAAGCGTTGCAGGGCGGCGAGTAGTGTAGAGATTACCTATCATTTTGATAAGAGGAACTGTAAGTGATCACTCANGGGGGGTCGCTAGGAGTCGGACACGACTGAGCACGCGCACGGAAAGTGGCTGAAGCATTGCTGCGCACAAGAAGCGTTGCAGGGCGGCGAGTAGTGTAGAGATTACCTATCATTTTGATAAGAGGAACTGTAAGTGATCACTCAAAGTTGACCGATAGGAGCTGTTCCTGGAAACAGCTTCTGTGACCTTCCAGGAGTTGTGGTGTACTGGGGGGAGGGAACGTGGGATGCGGGGGCTGTGTGGTGTAGGGGTTTGGGGTGTGTTCTCTGGATTCACCTGCCTGGCTTCAAATCCCTTGCCTTCCAATTGCTATCTTTGTGATCTTGGACAGATGTTACACCTTCCTGTTGGGGCTGTTATAAAGATGAAGTTAATTGACATGTCCACAACACTTGGCCTGCAGTAGGCACACTGTATAGGCTTGCTGTGCTGTTTACTTTTATTATTTGAATCTGTGACAAACCACAGACACTGTAAGCCCCTGGCTTGATGTTCTTAGCTTGGGTTGGTTCTTCATTCAGGAATGACTTATTGCTCCATTTGGTTTGTAGATGCAATAAATAAGAATGTAATTACATGACTAAAAGGCTGTGTTATGAGAGTATTAACTTGCCTAGCTCAGTGAAGACAGGAGTTGTTCCTTGTGAAAGCAGTGATGATCAGGATGAATAGGTTTGGAGTAATCTCAGGGATTCATGCAAAGGGCCGACTCGTTGGAAAAGACTCCAGTGCTGGGAAAGATTGAGGGCAGGAGGAGAAGGGAACTGTAGAGGATGAGAAGGTTGGATGGCATCACCGACTCAATGGACGTGAGTTTGAGCAAGCTCCAGGAGATAGTAAAGGACAGGGGAGCCTGGCGTGCTGGAGTCTACGGGGTCACAAAGAGTCGGATAACAACTTAGCAGCTGAACAGCATTCCTCTGCACTAAAGGCCAAATGCATAGGTAGGATCTGCCCAGTTAGAAAATCATGTCCCTCCAACCATTATTGAGAAATCAAAAGAGCCTATGAGAGTAGTCATCACCCCAGGGATGCTGTTGCTCTTTACTTTCATAATGAAGTTTTGATATATGTTAATAATCTCAAACCTTTCACCCCTCCAGTTGGAGCATATAATCACATTTTTAAACCTTCCTTTCACACCTGCCTTACATCCCATGATCTTTTTATATTTCTGGTTTTAAACCCTATGATAGAATCCAGAAAAGTGGAGCGATGAACCTATTTTCAGGGCAGAATTAGGGATGGAGAGAATGGATTTGTGGACACAGTGGGGGAAGGGGATGGTAGGACGAATTGTGAAAGAGTAGCATTGAAATAAATGCGTTACCACGTGCAAATAGAAGCTAGTGGAAGGCTGCTGTGTAACAGGTAGTTCAGCCTGGTGCTGCGACGACCTAAAGGGATGGGATAGGAGATGGGAGGCTTGAGAGGGAGGGGAATGTGTATCTTTATGGGCGATTCACATTGTATGGCAGAAACCAACACATTATAAAGCAATTGTCCTCCAATTAAAAATAAAATAAAAAACTATTAAGTTTAGAGACTTGACAAGATAATCTGAGAGTTTTTAAATGGTGTGGGAAGATTCTGAAATCTCCAAAACTTGAACTGAATTGTTCTAACATTACTCTTCATGTATAGGAGATGGAGTGTCTTATTTCATCATTTAATACCTACGAAGCGCCATGTAAGGGCTGAGTGCTCTGTAACTGCCAGCTGTCATTAAACATACTTGTGTTTTTCGTATGAAATTCAGTGACTTTAATCTTGGAGCAGTTTTAGGTTCACAGCAAAATTGCATAGGAGGTACAAGGAATTCCCGTATTCCCCCCCAACACACATGCTATTACCAACATCCCTCACCAGAGTTGGACGTTTTTATAGTGATGAACCTCACATTGCTGCATCATTATCACCCAGTCAAGTGAGTGACTTTAAAAATCACATGTCATGTGATAACTATATGAAATCAACCATGTACTGAGTGTTTCTGTGCTCCAGGCATAGTGCCATATACTTTACCTGCAGTTTAGTTCTTAACAGTTACTGTCCTTATTGAGGCCTAAAGAACTTGGCCGGGCGACTGAGCCAGAGAGCGTGGAGCCAGGCTCCAGAGCCCACGGTAACTACCACTGCTTCTCTGCAAGGATGCGCTTGTGCTGGGTGAGGTACTGAGTGGACCGTTAAACAGTCGTCATATTGAGGCGAAGTTTATGCAGCAACAGTTTGGTAATGTTTCAGTAAGCGAAGAGACCATGGTTTTTGAGTACGGTTGAATTGAATTTTGAGATGTAGTATTTGAAAGCCTGTAATCAAAAAGATCACAGCTTTTTCTCTGCAGCTTTTCATTGCATATGTATTTGGTTTAATTTCGGGACTAAAAGGAAGAAAGAAATGAGAGTTAAGAGCTGGTTTCCCATAAGCTTCATTTGAGGTACTAAGTCTTTCTGATTTATGACCTCTGTCTCTTTATCAGCAGTAAATTCCCTCTTATTCATTCTAGAGTTGTGACATGTCATTGATGTCCATCTTTGGATACAAGCAGGCAAAGGGAAACCAAGGCTCAAGGGCAACCTGCCCACATCTGCCCAGCCAGGTGGGCAGCAACTACAACACGCAGCTGACATAGAAATCACAAAGTCCAGTTTTAGACTTGCAACTCTGATATACAGGGTTTAGAAACATGTGGATCATTGGTGATCTTAGCTTGAGCTGTTTTGGTGGCATGATGTGGGTGAAAACCAAACCAGAGTGGGCTGAGGAGTGAGTGGGAGGTGAGCAACACACAAACCTTTCCCGAAGATTGGCTTTGCCATGAAGGGGAGGAGGGAAGTGTAGATCAGAGGAGTGCTCTGGTTTATTCTTTGTTTTAAAATAGAAAAACTCAAACTTGTTTAAATGTCTTTAGGAAGAAGCCAGTTAAGGGAGTACATTCATAAATTTTCATTCAGTTGCTAAATTATGTCTGATTCTTTCTGACCCCGCCAGGGTAGCAAAGCCAGGCTCCCCTGTCCATGAGATTTCCCGGGCAAGAGTACTGGAATGGATTACCATTTCCTTCTCCATGCATGCCAAGTCGTTTCATTTGTGTCCAACTCTGCGACCCTGTGGACTGTAGCCCTCTAGGCTCCTCTGTCCGTGGGATTCCTCAGACAAGAGTACTGGAGTGGGTTGCCATTTCCTTCTCCAGGGGATCTTCCTGACCCAGGGATCAAACCTGCATCTCTTAATGTCTCCTACACTGGCAGACAGATTCTTTACCACTAGCACCACCTGGGAAGCCACATTTCCTTCTACAGGGGGTTTTGTATATTAATATACAAAAACACTCAGCATTCACATGACCATACAGCATGGTAGGTTGCTTTTTTTCCCTGTACGCTGTTGTTCCTCTAACTTTGATGTGTTCAAAATAACTGTTCTCACCCTTAGAAGGCAGATAAGTGCAAAATTTGAAAAATATTAAAAATATCCCTAAATTATCTTAAAGTAAGGCTTTCAGTTGGAATACAGAATAAAATTTTAATGTTAGCAAAGTCTGGTGTTTTGATTAGACATTTTGTTTATGGGTGCTGTGGATTATAAAAATTTTGAGAAATAGTAGGACTCTTTTTTAACTGACATTACTTTTTGTTGAGAAGCTTTATGATTATTTTGCAGATGGAGGTCCTCTGTCTAGAAGCAGCACTAAAAATTGGATTTAGATTATTGAAAAGGATTTATTTATTGGATTGGCAGAAAATTCTTTGGCAGCTGTGTTTGAAACTTTGCATATTGATTAGTCTTGTAGTCCTGAACTGATAATTTAGCTTCTGGGAGCCTTGGTTTCCTGGGATGAGAAAGGTGATAATAACCTGTGTCACAGGATTATTGTAAAGGTTACATGAACTAACACAATAAATAACTGACAGCGTACCTGGCACCTAACAAATGACCTACTGAAGCTCAGAGGCATTGGCATTACTTGCATTTAAAGGAGAAGGAACTGAATGCTTGTTCTTCTCTGCCTCCCTTATTAGTTGGTTTATGGACGTCTTTGCTGGTCTCTGACATTTCAACACCAGCGAGGCAAGTGGTTGGAAGAGTTTAGAGCTCTGCCCTGTACTTGTAAATCTCAGGGGAGACTCTGTAAGCGGTGCTGGGGAAAACAGTAAGATCATTCTTTACGGAAAAGCGCAAACTTGTGAAAACGTGTACTTAATCAGCAAGTACATGGAGTCTCTCATATAAATAGCTCAGAACTGTGTTTAGTTCTTGCCATTTTCACCAGGCCTGGGGGGCCTGCCCGGAAAATACTTGACTTTCTTTCCAGCAAGGTTATCTTAGAAAATACTTACATGTTTACTAGCTCATTCCTGGAGTCTTTCTATAAGAAGCTTTTTTGGGATTACTGTCTTGATTGTAAATGAGTCTTCGGGCTTTTTTATTTGGTATTTCATTGGGTTTTCTAGACTTGTAGAACAGCCTTCTTATGCCGGGACCTAGAAGTCTTAAAATTGTCCTCATTCCTGAAGAATGGTGGTCAGTGTGTTCTCGTTCTCTATACAGTCCTTTTGTCTTTTGACTGAACCAGGGTGACGTTCATTTAGAAGGTATTTATTTGGGTGTCATACCTGCTGTCAGGACACAAAGACCTTGTTCTCATGGAACTTGGAGTTAATGGGGAAGAAGGGGTCTGTTCAAATAAGCACGTTTTCTGAGTCATACCAGTAATGTGACAAGTCCTGTGAAGGAGAAAAACCTGATCCCACAGGCAAAGTGGACAAGGGGTGAAGGAAGGTTTCCCTGAGGAAGTTGAGAGCTGAGTGATAAACACTGAAGAGGTCAGGGTGAGAGGCACTCCGGCAGCAGGGGCAGAACAGCATAGGCAAAGGCCCTGCGACAGAGAGGAGGAGGGCAGTGTGGGGAAACGAAAAGATACAACTGCCTGTGATTCTGCAGTTACCTTAGAAGTTTGGGTTTTTTTTTCCTCTAGGTTTTAATAATAATAATTTTAAAAAAAACTGAAGGAGGCCACTGTGACTGGGGCATGGCAGATGAAGGGGGAGAGGGTTTGGAGGTGAGGCAGGAGAGGCAGTCCATGGCCCCAGCACACAGGACCTTGGAGGTTGTGTTAAGGAGTCTGATTTTTAGACCAATAGCAGTGAGATAATACCGCAGAGTTCTCAACAGGGAAGAAGTTGATAAAGAGGTTAGTATTTTGGAAAGATCACTTGAGCCATTATGTTCAGAACGTCTTTGAGGAAGCCCAGAGGGGTTGCCCAGGGACCACTAGGTAGGCAGTTACATCATCCAGGGGGGAAACGCTGGGGCCCAGACTTAGAGTAGTGACAGTAGAAACAGTAGAATGAAGGTATTCCCCACTGGTTTAGAAGGTAAAGCTAAGAAAACCTGATGTTGGATTGGATGAAAACGCCAGAATGCGGATCAGTAAAGTGAAAATGAGATCGCTCAGTCGTGTCCGACTCTTCGTGACCCCATGGACTGTAGCCTACCAGGCTTTTCTGTCCATGGGATTTTCCAGGCAAGAGTATTGGAGCGGGATGCCATCGCCTTGGCTGACTCTTAAGTTTGTGACTCACCCAACTGGATGGATGGTGGTGTAGTTCCTTAAGATGGTTCTGGAAGACCATCTGGAGAGAGGTGGGTGGAGGAGCTTGATCTGGGTTGGGACTTGGATATTGGATGAATGTGAGTGTTGCAGAGAAGGAAAGGCAGGAGAGCCTGGGCCTGAGGAAGCCCGGCCTGCCTGGCTGGGCAGAGGAGGCTGAGTGTGCCAAGAAAACGGAGAAGAGATGGGGCGGGACGCAGAGGGCCGATGGGAACGTGTGCTTACGAGGCCAGCTTTGCAGTGTGCTCAGGCTCGCTCAGTCGTGTCTTCATGACCCCGTGGGCTGCAGCCCGCCAGGCTCCTCTGTCCATGGGGTTTTTCCAGCAAGAGTACTGGAGGGGTTTTCATTCCTTGTCCAGGGGATCTTCACAACCCAGGGATCAAACTTGCATCTCCATGTCTCGTGCATTGCAGGTGGATTCTTTACCACTAGCGCCGCCAGAGAAGCCCTTAAATCGAGAAGATTTCTGTGAGGGGAGGTCAGTAAGGTCAGTCGCAGTGGAGAGGTCAAGTCAGACAGCAACTGGAAAACTGCCCATCAGCTTTTGAGCCCTGTGGGTCATGGGTGACCTTAGCTGGAGCTGTGCTGGTGGCACAGTGAAGGTGAAAACCAGACTGGAATGGGGGTGAGGGGGAGGTGTGGGAAGTGAGGAAACGGATACAACTCTTTCCCAGGGTTTCCCTGGGGTGTGAAGAGGGAGATGTGGATCATGGAGGGTTTTTTGGCTTTATTTTTATCTTTGAAGGTAGAAGAGACTTGGAGAAGGCAGTGGCACCCCACTCCAGTACTCTTGCCTGGAAAATCCCATGGATGGAGGAGCCTGGTGGCCTGCAGTCTGTGGGGTTGCTAAGAGTCGGACATGACTGAACGACTTCACTTTCACTTTTCACTTTCATGCATTGGAGAAGGAAATGGCAACCCACTCCAGTGTTCTTGCCTGGAGAATCCAAGGGACGGGGGAGCCTGGTGGGCTGCCGTATATGGGGTCGCACAGAGTCGGACACGACTGAAGCGACTTAGCAGCAGCAGTAGCAACAGAAGAGACTTGAGCTTGTTTCAACATCATTGGGAAGGGAGCCAATTGAGGGAGAGGTTAACTAAGAAAAAGGACAGTTTATTCATTCAACGAATATTGAGCACCTGCTCTGTGCCTGGGAATTCCTAGATGCTGGGGATTCAACAGTGACCAGAACAGACCAAAGTCTCTGTTGTCACAGAGTTTATGTTCTGCTGGGAAAGTCGGAGTATAAGTGAAACAGAGTATGTCACAAGTGGTAAATAAGGTGATGAAAGACTAGAAAAATTGGTGTAAAGTGAAAAAACGGCAGGTAAGGTAGTGAAGAATCACAAGGAGCAGTCGGGTGGCAGTTTCAGGTAACGAGGGAAGAGGTGACATTTGCACAGTCGTCTGAAGGAGTCGATGAGTGAGCCTGTGGATATCTGGGGGCGGGAGGGCATTCCAGGAGGCAGGCCCTGGGACAGGAACATTCCAGGAGGCAGGAGGAGCTGGTGCGAAGGCCCCGGGACAGGAACTGGCCATGAGGGAGCCAGGTGGGGTGGTGGGAGGTGAGGTCAGAGGGGATCACGGGGGCCCAGATCTTTCAGAGGCTTGGAGGCCAAGATCAAGACTGTGAGTTTTACTCTGTGTGAGATGAGAAGCCAGTGGCGTTCTGTGCAAAGGAGCAGATGTTATCAGATTTACTTTATAATGGTTATAGATAATCTATTTTGAGAAGATATAATCTGATTTATATTTTAAGGAAATCCCTCTGGCTGCTGTGTAGAGAATGCTGTGGGCCATGAAGAACAGTGAGAGTTGAACGCATGAGACCAGTTAAGAAAGAGGCTCTCGGTCCAGGCAGGAGATGGTGACAGTTTGGCTTGACATAATGGGGGTGGTCCCCCATGGTGAGAAGTGGTCAGATTTAAATAGTTCCTCGAAAGGCAGCAGGGATAGGACACTGCAAAGATGGAGAGACTTGACGCTCACTGTTTTCCAGCAGGAGAGAGTGCGGGCTGGTCAGTTTATATATTGGCTAACAGGAAGTTGAAAGAGTCTCCCTGTGGCTTTTAATTTTTGCACGAAATCGGTTGTTTCATTCGTTGTGAGTAAAGAGGAATGGTGACATCAAGAAGGAAAGATAGGGTATTTGAGGAGAGAATGCGATGCACAGTAGTCTTCGTGGAGAGGTAGAGAAGGTGGGCTTAACCAGCAGTGTCTAGGCACTGCTGTGGTTGGTCGTCAGGGCCTTCAGAGACCTGCCAGCTTTCCCTGCTGTCAGGCCTGTCATTGGGTGGAGACTGGTCAGAAGGGGATGGTCATACAAGCTTGGTATTTGGCCAGAAGTTAACACTAAAAGTCAGAGAACAAGTCAAGCCTATTGTTTGGCAAGGAGAGAAACCAGTCAATCCTAAAGGAAATCATCCCTAAATATTGGAAGGACTGATGCTAAAGCTCCAATACTTTGGTCACCTGATGCAAAGGTCCGACTCATTGGAAAAGACCTGATGCTGGAAAAGATGGCGGGCAGGAAGAGAAGGGGGTGGCAGGATGTGATGGTTAGATGGCATCACCAACTCAACAGACATGAGTGTGAGCAAACTCTGGGAGATAGTGAAGGACAGGAAAGCCTGGCGTGCTGCAGTCCATGGGGTCACAAAGCATAGGACACGACCTAGCAATGGAACAATAACAGCAACAGATTGCAGTCCTGCTAATGGGATCTGTCCTGGAAAAATGAAGAAAGGGAAAGCTGACAAGTTGGTCTAGTCAAGTCTGACAGGCCAAAGAAGGGTCCTGCTGGGGGCAGTTAGTAGGTCAACTGGAAGGACAGGAGCTGGGCAGGTACAGGGAGGAGCTGGAAGTTCCAAACAAGGACAAGATTCAGAGTGTGAGCAGCCCCTCTGGGCTGGCTTGCCGGGAGGGGGAGGGGGAGGGCCTTGTGGCTTTGCGTGGTGACAGAAGGAAGAAAGCACTTTGAACTTTTTAAATCATGGCCTCCTTCAAACCATCTAGCACTGCTGACAATTATTTCCTCTTTGGCAGAGTACTACAATCATAGTTTATGATATTTTGAAAGCGTAAAGCTTGGATTGGAACCTTTGAGGTGGAAAGTTCGGCCTCCATCACCAGGACGCATGCTATAATTTACCTCATTTTTCACAAAGGTGATTTTGGAAACTGGTTCCAGAGAGACTTTGATACTGTTAATAGATCTGGCTAGCACAATCACGTCTTCTCGTCTAAGGCTCACGTTCACCGTTTAAAGATCTATAATGTTTTGAATACAAATCCAGCATCATCTACATCTGGAGAAACTTATAGCAAGTTAAGAAATTTCCTCTAAGGAGGAAATGCTGAGGTCTGATCTACAGACCATTATTTTTGCAAATACATCATTTTTCACTATAGTTTGATGGATTAATCTAGACATAGACTTATATCCTTGTCNTGGATGGCATCACCAACTCAATGGACATGGATTTGGGTGGACTCCAGGAGTTGGTGATGGACAGGGAAGTCTGGCGTGTTGCAGTTCATGGGGTCACAAAGAGTTGGACACGACTGAGTGACTGAACTGAATTGATATAGTTGTTGTTCAATCACTGAACAACAGTAACTATTTCCTCCTCCAGGAATATATAGCAGTTCCACTCAGTCACTCAATTGTCTCTGACTCTTTGGGACCCCAAGGACTGAAGCATGCCAGGCTTCCCTGTCCATAATGAACTCCTGGAGCTTGCTCAAACTCATGTCCATTAAGTCAGTGATACCATTTTATCCTCTATCATCCCCTTCTCCTCTTGCCTTTAATCTTTCCCAGCCTGAAGGTCTTTAGCAATGAGTTAGTTCTTCGCATCAGGTGGCCAAAGTATTGGAGCTTTAGCTTCAGCATCATTCCTTCCAATGAATATTCAGGACTAATTTCCTTTAAGACTGACTGGTTTGATCTACCTGCAGTCCAAGGGACTCTCAAGAGTCTTCTCCAACACCAGTTCAAAAGCATCGATTCTTTGGTGCTCAGCTTTCTTTATAGTCCAACTCTCACATACATACACAGCTACTAGAAAAACCATAGCTTTGACTAGACGGATCTTTGTCAGTTAAGTAATGTCTCTGCTGCATAGGTTTGTCATAGCTTGTCTTCCAAGGAGCAAGCATCTTTTCATTTCATGGCTGCAGTCACCATCTGTAGTGATTTTGGAGCCCAAGAAAACAGAGTCTGTCACTGTTTTCATTATTTCCCCATCTATTTGCCATGAATATTAGCATGGAAATCAAACCAGTCAATCCTAAGGAAATCAACCCTGAATATTCATTGGAAGGACTGATGGTGAAGCTTCAATACTTCAGTCACCTGATGGGAAGAGCTGACTCATTGGAAACGACCCTAACACTGGAAAAGATTGAGGGCAGGAGGAGAAGGGGATGACAGATGGTTGGATGGCATCACTGATTCAAAGGACATGAGTTTGACCAAGCTCTGGGAGATAGTGAAGAACAGGGAAGCCTGGTATGATGCAGTTCATGGAGTCACAAAGAGTCAGACATGACTAATGACAGAATNTGAGGTTGGTCATGGTCACTGTTGGACCGAGCCTGGGAGCGGAGCAGAAGGAGGTGAGCTGGTCCAAAGTCATCAGTGAGCCAGGAGGTGTGACCCGAGGGGTTCGTACATGGCAGTGATGCCCAGAAAGCATTTTCCAGGGAGACCGCGTGGCCTCGCAGCTGCCGCTGCCGCACCCCGCCCAGGTCTCCCTCCTCTCCAGCCTGCTTATTTATTGCTGCTAATTGCCCAGTTGGCAGTTAGGAGAGCAGGGCCTATTAAAACGCGGGGCAATAAACCGGAGCAGGTGTGCCCCGCCACCTGTTTCTCCCCTTCCCCCCTCCCCCGTCTCTGGAGCAAACAGCCGGGCTGTGAGTCCTGCAGTGGACTCACGGCTGTGGCCGTGGGCAGGTGACTTCACCTCTCTGGGCCCAGATTCCCACCTGCACGTGCTTAGATGAGCCTCTTGTCTTCTGGAGGCGTAAGGAGGGTCAGAGGGGCCCATGCCCCTGTGAATGTCAGCTGTTGCGTGATTTGTGTTCCCCTGGTTGTCTTCTCCCCCTTGGCTCTCTAGTGCACCAGTGGCAGTAGAGACTTTGCACTGTTACTGACTCCTGTCTTAAGAGCCAGCGAGCTGGCATTTATCAACCCCCTGAGTATGCTTGACCCTGCCTTAGCCATGAACACTTCGGGTTTCTCAAAAGTTACCCACACCCACCTGCCTTGTTGTAGTCTCTGGAGCATATGGAGCAGCTTTTTATCATGCTCATGTTTTTTTTAGAGTAGGACATCAAGATTCAGAGAGGTTTAATAACCCACCTGGTATCATTCAGCTGAGAGATATCCATGCCAGAACCTAGTTCTGCCAGAATTGCCAACCCATTTCTTGCCTTTCACTCACCAGGCTGTGTCATCTTGATTTCTGCAAGCTGAAAGCTTGGCCACCAGCCTCCTGGGCTGGATTTCGCTGGCCACTCCCACAGCCTGAGGCCTCAGCTAGAGGAGGCCAAAGCTGCTCCTTCGTGGATTCTTGTCCTGGAACGGCAGAAACCACACCACGGAGCTCTTGTTTAGCTGACCCAATGTATCACAGGCCTTATGGTCCCTGAGCAAGATGTTTGATATTAGTCATCTGGATGTTTCTCTTCTGCTTTCTTATGTGTATAGAAAGAGGACATTGAAAGATTGGCTCGAAAGTTAAAATTGCCACCTCTTGTAGAGGTCAGTTATTCAGTTTTCACTTCCTAAAAGTTAGTTTAGAATAGAGTTGTCCAGGGAGAGGAAATTTGTCACTCCCAGCACTGTGTTCTAGGGTTGCTAGGATAACTAATGCAGTATCTATAGACTACTGGCTCACAAGAGATTGTATAAAGAAGGCTGGCCTTCTGGAGGTTATCTGAATACATGGAATTCAGGTGGACTGGCTTCACTGGCCTGCTTTGATAATACCGTGAGCCTGCCGAGCGCACCATGTAGGAATGCATTCGACTAATTGGATGCAGGGGAACAAGCGTGTTTAGATAGGATGTTCTTGTTCAGTGGCGCAAAATTGTGTCCTCCTAGAAATAAGACTCTGTTTGAGATCGTGATTGCTGAGTGTTGACACTGTCCGTAACCATAACGATATAGTTGATGTAGCCTCCATGGTAAAGGTTCATAAATTAATTTTAACTCATTAAAAATTATGTATATATATATATTATAAAATTATATATATATTAGCACAGTAGAAATGTCCTTAATGCTGCTGAACTGTACACTTAAAAATAGTTAATGTGGTAAATTTTGTGTTAGCATATTTACCACAACTTTGGTAAATGCTAAAGCAAAAGTATATATACTTACCATAGAAAATGTGGAAAAGAAAGATCATCATTGCTCTACTCAGACAGCTTTCAGCATTTTGTTCTGTTTCCTTTTGTATACACATCACTTGCTCCTAACGTGCCTCTCTTTCTTCCCCACCAGATGAAATTAAAGCAGAAATAGAGAAGCAGAGGTAAGCCCGGGGGCCTTCTCCTCCCTGAAGCGCAGCGTGGCGGGCACTGGCGGGGGCGCGGGAACACCTTCCTCTGCCTGTTTCCTCCTGTTCTGGTCCCGGGTGGAGGATGGGACACACACTCTCCCAGCATAGTGCTGGACACACAGCAGGACTCTGTCTGTCTGTACTGATGCCAGGTTAACAGACTGCTGGCTAACAGCTGCACGTTTGGAGGAGGGGGTGTGTGCATGTGGGTGCTAAGTTGCATCCAACTCTTTGCGCCCCCAAGGACTGACTGTAGCCCGCCAGGCTCCTCCGTCCATGGGATTCTCCAGGCAAGACTACTGGAGTGGGTTGCCATGCCCTCCTCCAGGGGATCTTCCCAACCCAAGGATTGAGCCCCAGTCTGCTGCATTGTGGGAAGATTCTTTACCACTGAGCCCCCTGGGAAGCCCCCACGGAAGGCTCACCAGCATTAACTTGACCTTCCTCACCCTCTCCTCTGGGGCTTCTCCTATGGCTCAGCGGTAAAGAATCCACCTGCCAATGCAGGAGATGCAGGTTTGATCCCTGGTCGAGAAGATTCCCTGGAGGAGGGCATGGCAGCCCACTCCAGTATTCCTGCCTGGAAAATCCAATGGACAGAGAAGCCTGGAAGGCTACAGTCCCTGGGATCACAAGAGTTGGACCCGACTTAGCAACTCAGCACCAGCAACCACCTTCCCTTGACGAAGGAGGCAGAGCCCTGGCTCTTGCAGGTCGTGCTTCCTCAGGCAGGAGGACAGCGTGTGCTGTTATGAGGTGGCCCCTCATCCTCAGAGTACTGAGGCCAGAGTGCCCCCTTCAGAAACGCAGCTCTGACGTGGCCTCCAGGGTCCGTGCCGGGCTGCTGTCTAGCCCCCCAGATGCGGTTTGCAGGCACTTTTAATTAAATGATTGCAGGTGGGAGCGGAAATTAAAGTGGTGGGGGAGAGTAGCAAAAGCAAGCTTTTTTTTTTTCATTTCCCCTCTCCGGCCCTCTCCTGCTTTTCTCCTAGGCTGGGTGCTGCCGCGCCGCCAAAGGCAAACTTCGTTGAAGCTGACAAGTACTTCCTTCCATTCGAGCTAGCTTGCCAGTCCAGGTCCCCCCGGGTGGTCAGCACGTCCCTCGACTGCTTGCAGGTACTGTGTTTCATCTTGGTGGTATACAGGGTGTTCTCGCAGGCTACAGGTGGTCCTTTATACCAGGAGCCCTCAGCCTCCAGGCCACGGACTTGCCCCTCCTGTCAGATCAGCAGCGACAGGAGACTAGAAACAAAGTGTGCAGTAAACGTGATGCGCTTAGATCGCTCTGAAACCACCCTCCCCACGCCCCAGTCCATGGAAGAACTGTCCTCTGTGAGACCAGCCCCTGCTGCCGAAAAGGTTGGGGACCGCTGCCACAGGAGCTGTGCCCATGACCCTGGTTGGTACTCAGAACGCTCTGAGTTGGTGGACGGAGGAGCTTTTCACCTCATTCTTTATATTACTGTCAGGGAGAGAAGAATGAGAGGTCTGATCTCTTTACTTAAAAGAAGAATTTGATTCCTAGGAGTATTTTGTTGATCTCTTTGTGTGTTTTCCTAAATAAAACCTCTAGCATTGATTGAATTATTGGTACATATGCAGGCACAGAAGGTGTTTTATGCAGCTTCTGTATTGATGGCATTAATACTCATCAAGTAGAGAGAG
The DNA here is from genome assembly GCA_006410875.1 of Neotragus pygmaeus. Taxonomy (NCBI): domain Eukaryota; kingdom Metazoa; phylum Chordata; class Mammalia; order Artiodactyla; family Bovidae; genus Neotragus; species Neotragus pygmaeus. The sequence continues at coordinate 16,488 of SJYV01030170.1, forward strand.
AGAATCCGCTCACGTTTATGTGGCGATGGTCTGTAAAGTCGCTGTGAACACAGAATTAGCGAGTCCTGAAGCGTTGTTCCTGGATGAACTCCAGGACTAGGTTCCTGCAAGCCTCTCCAGTCACCTGTTCATCAGTCGATTGACATACAGCCTTACTCTGTGGGTTTCTGTTTGCATGCTTGCCTGCTCAGTTGTGTCTGACTCTTTGTGACCTCATGAACTGTAGCCCTCCAGGCTCCTCTGTCCATGGAATTTCCCAGGCAAGAATACTGGAGTGGGTTGCCATTTCCTCCTCCAGGGGATCTTCCTGACCCAAGGATTGAACCTACATCTCTTGGGTCTCCTGCATTGGCAGGTGGATTCTTTACCACTCAGCCTTCGGGGAAGCTCATGTTTAAAGATACCTTATTCACAGCAGCCTGCATTGTTGGTTCATTAGCCTTGAGCTCATGATCAGCAGCACTGTGATACATGCCTGAACAAAGCTGATCACACGTCCTTTCTCTTTAGGGCACATCCCTGCCTTCTTGTTCTTAGCCACACTAAGATAGCACTCAGCCCTGTGCACGCAGGCCTTTTTAAATGGTAAAATTACCAACAAAAAGGGCAAGAATCTAACACCATGGCACTAAATAGATCACAAAAAAGTCACTGCTTGTGGTAGGAAAGCTGAAACAAGATGTCAAAGCAGCTCCTTGTTTGACCTCAGTTGGGAACTTGACCATCAAGTGATTCAAATTTTTCTCTGCACTGTGGGTGTCCACAAATGACCATATTAGTATCCCAAGTATTGATTTGGGACTTACATTTTAGTAAACGGGAGCATTCACAAACGCACATCTATGAATAGTGAGACTGACTATATTGAGGGCCGCAGTAGCCTTGTTATAAGTTCCTTCTGACTGGCCAAGAAGCAGCTGTGTAGAAGCGAGGGTGACTTGGCTGGTGACAAGCAGGTGGTGAGGAGCAGAAACAGCACTACAGCTTGGACTTCTTGATTTTTGGTCCAGCATTCTTGAATTTTTCCTGAGGTCTACTCCTGAAGCTTTGGTTTCCCCAAGAAACATTTGTTTTTAACCCCAGTGAGAACCTACAGCAGTGAAAAGAGCTAGGAAATTTTTTTTTAAATACAGTGGAAAGATATACAGTTTACCAGTATTTTCTAGAACAGGAGTAGGGAATAGGTTCTGTATTATGATTGCTTAGAAGCTGTGTTGAAAAATTATCTGGAGCCTCATCTGGGTTTCTTGAGAAAGTTGATTGATTATGTCTGCTGAGACCCAGGACTGCCAAGTGGCAGTGGGCATGCCACACTTTTGGCATCTCTAGTCTAATATTTACTCTATTAATCTCTCTTCTTTTCTATAGCTACTCTTAAAAATTGATGACAGTTTCTTCACAGAAGCAGCTCTTCCAAATGAAAAGCCATTTCTCATTCAATATAATTCTGTACAGATTGTCCTGTGTGAAGCGTGTCATCAGCCAAGAATTTTCAAATACCAGGCTCAAATCCTACTTCTAGCCTAAAATATTTGTTGCTGTGAACATTTTCTGAGGAAAATTGGGCTTAAGTTTAATTTTCATTGTTTTGTCCTCATGTTAAGGTTTAGTTTGGAAGCTGGTGCTGATAGTTAACATTATTGATGTACTAAACAACAGCTAACATCTTGAGCACTCAGCCTGTGCTGGGCCCTGTGCTAAGAGCTTTATCCCCATCATTGTGTTTAATCTTCCCAACAACTGTCTGAGCTTCTTACTCTCATCCTCATTTTTGAATTAATGAAACTGAGGCTTAGAGAATAAAGTGTCCAGCTCTGCCAAGTTCCCCCAGCCAGGCGGTGATGGGATTGGGTGGGTGTCTAGGACTTGTTTACTGCAAGCCTGTGTTTTTAATCAGGGGTCCTTAAACTATCAGTTCAGTCAGTTCAATTGCTCAGTTGTGTCTGACTCTTTGTGACCCTATGGACTGCAGCACTCCAGGCCTCCCTGTCCATCACCAACTCCCGGAGTTTGCTCAAACTCCTGTCCATTGAGGTGGTGATGCCATCCAACCATCTCATCCTCTGTTGTCCCCTTCTCCTCCTGCCTTCAATCCTTCCCAGCATCAGGGACTTCCCAATTAGTCAGCTCTTCGCATCAGGTGGCCAAAGTATTGGAGTTCAGCTTCAACATCAGTCCTTCCAATGAATATTCAGGACTGATCTCCTTTAGGATGGACTGGTTGGATCTCCTTGCAGTCCAAGCGACTCTCAAGAGTCTTCTCCAACACCACAGTTCAAAAGCATCAATTCTTCAGTGCTCAGCCTTCCTTATAGTCCAATCTCACATCCATACATGATTGCTGGAAAAACCATAGCCTTGACTAGACGGACTTTTGTTGGCAAAGTAATGTCTCTGCTTTTTAGTATGCTGTCTAGGTTGGTCATAGCTTTTCTTCCAAGGAGTTAGCGTCTTTTAATTTCATGGCTGCAATCACCATCTGCAGTGATCTTGGAGCCCAAAAAAATAAAGTCTGTCACGGTTTCCATTGTTTCCCCGTCTGTTTGCCATGAAGTGATGGGACCAGATGCCATGATCTCAGTTTTCTGAATGTTGAGTTTTAAGCCTACTTTTTTACTCTCCTCTTTCACTTTCATCAAGAGGCTCTTT